>BLKR01001993.1:0-231772 GCA_011170035.1 Teleogryllus occipitalis
AAACAGACCAAAACCCATTAGTATGGCTAAATAATTGTTCAAGTAAAAACCCGAGATTGATGCGTTGGTCATTAATGATCCAAGCATACAATTTAGAAATTATTCATAAAAGGGGTAAGGATCACGTAAATGCTGAGGCCTTAAGCCGTATGTTTTACTGATACATGGAACCTGAACTGAACTGGGAATGCGGAGGGCTACACTGAACCGAATCACTTGATTGCATTGTATAAAATCAAGACAAGAGAAGAATCACTGTATATATGTAACAAATTGTTGAAAGTGTATTGTTTGTGTATTCTGTTTGTTTCGTGTGTGTCTTATGTATGTGCAATTATGGGTACAAAGTGAAGCTCTGAAGACATTGTTGGTTCTGGGGGTATCAGGGAAAGTATCACATCATTTGATTGTGAATACTACGGAGGTAATTGCAGCAGACTGTATGTAATTTAAGATTGTAGAAAATTGTATATATTAGAATGAAAGGAGGTACGTGAAGTAGGTTAGTTATTTATATTAGCTAGATTTTGATAAAAAAATATGTTGTAAATATAGAGTAGGTTAGAGAGATCAATAGAGTGTGAGCCCAATGGCCAGGTAAATGGTATAATCATATCCAGATCCTCAAATCTAGTTGCGGGACGAATTTTTTATTGTGGTTATATCCTGCATAAAAAATTCAAAATAGGGTATGGAGAAGTATGTAACGTATTGTAGGACTACAGTTAGCAACCGCCACAAAGGGCGGCGGCAGAGGATTAGACGCCAGGGGCCAAGCAGGATGTGACACGCCGAGGTATTCTGGGAAATCCTAAGAGCTAGGGAAAGGGATGCCCAAAGTACGGGACAGCGCATTTTTGCCGCGTGCCGCGTGTCAAATTCTGGGAATCCAGGGAAATGGATGTCCAAAAATGCCTGGCAAAGCGGTCAGTGTGGGCCGTGTGCAAAACCCAGTGACGTTTCAGGTCACGTGGGTGGGGGCTATATAAGAGCGGACGCAGAGCGCGGGGGTGGGGCTTGTTGAGCTGAGAGGGAACCCTCGTGCGAACGCACAAAAACTTGCGCCCAGGGCGGTGCGGAGCCGAGCTAGGCTCGTGCGGCAAACCATGTGTTGGGACGCCGTTGTGGACTATATCCACGGGTGACAAGAGGTCGCCGGAGCTGTCTGCTGTGTGCGGGAGGCTCGCGGAGGAGTGGCGCGGGCCACGAGTCAGTTATTCATTTTTAAGGATCGCTCCTGCGATCAGGAAAGTAAAGATCTACCAGAGCTGTAACTTAAAGTAGTACTGTACATATTGTGAATAAACCTGTACATATTTATCATTGAAGCTCGTGTCTGTGATTATTGTGTATTCCCACGACGTCACAATATAAAACATATATGATGAAGGATGTGCCAGTTTGGAAAGCAATGATTGGTCACACATCACATGTTCCTGTGGGACTTCCCTATAGATTGAGATAGAGATGGAGATTTTAGACATTGAGTGGAGTGAGTCTGATTCACAACCTCTCAAAACGTGCGAGGGCCATTTCTAACAATACTATCGATTTAGGCAACGGCACGCCTACCAATAAAGGCGGCTCCACACATTCGTTATTCGGAGAACACCGAGCAACCGCTCGCCGAATCCCGAGTAGTGTGTGAGTTGCTTGCTATTTGCCGAATGACGAACATTCGGGGTTCGCCCTACCCACCGCGTTTTTGGACACATCAAAGGGAGTGAACATTCGCCGAACACGTCAGCTGCTCGGGATTGAGCGAGCGGTAGCTCGCTGCTCGGCGAATGCCGAATGTGTGGAGCCACCTTAACGCGAGCAGCTCCCAAACTTCCTCAGAATGCACAGGCGAAATGTGCAGCGTGATAAAGAGGATGACGCAAAACGACGATATTGCTTTATTAAAAATAAAAATAAATTTTTTTAAAAAATCGATGTTTTTGCAACAAAATATCGATGTGGAGAAAATATCGAAAGCAAAATATCGACGTTCATATATCGATGTTTGTGGTGGAAATCATCGATGTTTTTTGCCATCTCTCGTGGTGACCCTGCGTGAGCCATTGGCCACCACTTGGCGCCGCGCGCCGGCCTCCTCCCTCGCGCGTTTCCACGAAGCCCCAGCGGCGGCTTTCGCGGAACGGCTCGCGGGGAGACGCGCCTGTGACGCGCGAAATCTCGCACATCCTCCTCGGCGCGACTGCAGCACCCGCCTTCGCCTCTGCCATCTCCGCCGCCTCTGCCTCTGCCTCCGCCGCCGCCACCTCCGCCGCCTCCGCCGCCTCCGCCGCCTCCGCCGCCTCCGCCGCCTCCGCTGCCTCCGCTGCCTCCGCCGCTGCCTCCGCCGCTGCCTCCGCCGCCTCCGCCACCGCCACCTCCGCCGCCTCCGCCACCGCCACCTCCGCCGCCTCCGCCTCCTCCTCCTCCGCCGCCGCCACGGTCTCCGCCGCTGCCGCCGCCGCCGCCGCCGCCGCCGCCGCCGCTGCCGCCGCCGCCGCCGCCGCCACCGCCGCCGCTGCCGCCGCCTCCGCCGCCGCAGTCGCAGTCGCATCCGGCTGCGCGCACGCGCAGTCGCATCGCCGCTGCGCCCGGTTCTCGACCCCGCGCCTCGCCAGCCCCGCCGCGCATCCCGGCCCCTCACTATCCTACCCTGCCCTGTCCTACTCTGTCCTCCCCGCTAGGCTCCGCTCAGCCCGGCCCGGCCCATCTCGGACCCTTCCCGCCGCCATTGGCGCCGCCCCACAGTTTGCGCCCTGGATGTGCGGGCGCGCCCACCTGCAGAGGATGCTACTCGCTGTATCCCAGTGTCCCCCACTTTGGTCGGTTGAAATACTTTTCACAAAATTCCTATTTTTATTGCAACAATAGAAGTTTTGTGGATAGCTTTAATTATATCGTACTTTTCGGTCTCACGCAATTATTAAGTACGATGATATTAGTCGCTGAGATCTTGCAAATAATAATAATAATAATAATAATAATAATAATAATAATAATAATAATAATAATAATAATATAATATCATTATCGATACTTCAGTGAATTTAAATTGAATACGCACGAATAATTTTTATGTTCCATTACGTCACCAATATACTTCGAACTTTCGGAAGTTTTCAGTTTTCTTTTCCAGATTTAAATGCAGTTGAGGAGAACGGTAATGTAACCGTACCCTTTCCCCTAATATTAGACGGAGAATGAATAGTTTTAAAGTTTTCTCCCATCAATGAGTTTGGCGTATGATGTGGCAGTCACGTGGAGCATGCCTCACATTTGAGTTTCCTGTCAATCTATGAAAAGCCATTCGTTACAAGAAAATTTTAATTATACCCTCTTCCATTCACGACATGCTAATTTATTTACTGCACCGACTAGACACTAATTGAGTGCTCTAACAGGTTCTCATTCAACCGACTTGTGCGTGTGTGCGTTCTTCCATACGTGGTTGCCGCTTCTCCACTGATGCGCTATACTAGCCTTTGTACGATCGGGGACACTGACGAAAGACTTCTCCGTACCTACTCCGTACTTCACAGAGTACTTACCATACTTCTTCCTGCACTTCACATGAACTTCGTTGTTCTTGCCTTACCATGAACTGTTAAGTGTTTGACAATTATCATTAACATAATGTCGTCGTATATACTGTCGAATATGGTCTCATTCATCACGAGATATCTTATTCTGTATACAAAGAAATATTTCCACTCCCGTAATTACAGTTTTTTTCTTGTTTGACTTTGTGACCCAAGTTCTTTTACCTTCGATATTTTGTTCTTATCAATTTGTCAAAAACTACTAGCGTCTCCTTTCCGTCTGACAAAAGAGTTATTTCTTTTCCTTACTGCAAAATGTCTGATGTTTACATGTTGATTGATTGCTGATTCCGGGCGCGCCAACTGCTAAGGTCATGAGTCCCGTAAGTGTGATATGTTTTTTTCTCGGGAGGTAACAGTGATCTTCCCCCGGTGGATGCTGAGATCCAGTGCCGACGTACCATCGCCAAGCGGGAATTTTCTGCAACCAGGTATCTCCCACCAGCGGGGCACCGCCCCAGCCAGGACAAGTTCTTGAAGCTCCCGCTCGATTTCCCGGCATGTGTAGCGGTGTAATGCATGTTAGTGTAAGTGTGTGTGTGTGTGTGTGTGTGTGTGTGTGTGTGTGTATGTGTATGTTTGTAAGGGATGAGGATAGGACAAGGAAGAGGAAAGAAAGATCGCGCGCGGTCCGTGGCCCGTTTGTTAGGGTACTGTTCCGGCATTCGCCTGGTGTTGATCGGAGAAACCACGGAAAACTACCGATCAGAGTAGCCGGCCGCTAGAATTCTCCTCCAGACAGTGGTGAATTGGACCTAGCCATCTACCTAGTTTGGAAAATCCTGCCACCGTCGGGGCTGAGCCCGAAGCCACCTCTCCCGGTAAAATCACATGTTATTTTGCTTTGTCTTACTCCAGTTTTTGTTACTTTCATTCCTCTATTCTCTATTCAGGACCTCATTTCTCCCTCCCTTTCGCTGACTGCTTGTCATCCACGTCGCCACCCCTGCGGAAGCGACGGGGATTCTCATCTCTGTCACGTCCTCCCCCGCGATGCATAGTATACTCGAGGTCGCGTGCACCTTCTCATCAACCCATTTCGCCCTCCGCTCCCGCCCCCGCCCTCGCGTCCTCCGCCGCGGCGGCGCCTCACTCGACACCTCGTGATACGGATGAGGACTTCGATCCGGTCCTCGAGCCGCTGGAATTCGTGCCGTCCCTGCGACGTGCGGGGGCAAATCCGGTTTCGTCGCACTCGTTTCCGCGCAAGGCGATCCCTTGCCACGGTATCTCCTTGGGCTCGTTGGCTACGACGATTTGGACAGGTCCGCTGGTGTCGAAGGAACCAGGAAGCTCGTGTGTTCGTTGGGAGATTCGAATACTCCACAGTTCTCGACTCGACGGTATTAGATGCGGTTGTACATAGACATTTCGGAGAAATGGATTATGAAATTAACAAGCATAAATATAAATTGAAAAAAAAGTGGAAAAGGTAATTTGATTTGCGCATTGCATTTTCACAGTACATGAAGCATTTAATTTAATAGAATTTTCTGGGTTAGTAAACATTTATATAACCCTGTTATAAATGTGTTTTGTTTCCCGGAAATCTTATTTTATAGGAAACGTTTATGACTCACATTCATATTAATCGTAATTCACTTTCGAGATCCTTTTAAAATAATATATTTTGTTTACCTTTTATTATTTTTGCAAACATATTCCGCTTGGGAGTAAATATTTGCCAGAGAACATGTTAAATACATTCTAACTATTGTGTGCGTATATATGAAACATTGAATTAATGCGAACTTTGTGGAAAATGTGGCAAATCGAGTTATAACATTAAAAGAGAATAAACATGAAGATATTAACAGATTGATATTAAAGGAAATGTTATGGAGGTTTGCTTTGCAATTCCTTTTTAATGTGTTTTACGTTTCCACTCTTCTTCCGCTCGTCAAACTGACATAGAGAACATTTGATCGCACTTCCCACGCTACAGCCGCTCTCCTGTGCTCTTGTCACATGCAAACAGAGCACTATGGGTGTGTTATTTGTACGTCTCCATTGTTCTCGTGGCGTAAGCCGTGTTATTGTGACCTTCGCTGTCGTACCTTTACCACCGACGATACTCAGTAGTTACAAATGCACTTCAGGTTGCAACAGACCTCGTCAGATAGCCTTAATTGCGTATCGAGATTCGTCAACAAATTACAGTCGAATCCGATTATAGTGAAGTTCTGGGGACTAACATTTTGGTTCACTATTTCTGATGATAAAATTAAATAGAATTTCTCCACAATGCTTGTTTTTATTAATACAGAAGTACAGAAAAATAAATTAATAGCACTAACTGAAAATTTTAATATCTTCATTTGTCCTTAAAAAATCAATTATTTTCCATCGTTTGCTTCGTACATTTTACATTTGTAATTTCTCTAGATCCTCTAGAATTCGAGCTCTCTCCATACTTGATTCTGCATTGTCCACTATCTCCCAGGACACGGCCTTTGTTTCCGCAGTGAAACTGATTGGCATCAGGTCATCAGTAAGGATGGCCGATCCCGATTCTGGGTCCGTTACTATCCCCTCAGTGGAGACTTCTTCTCGACCTTTGACCGATATTTTTGCAAGCTGCCTAATTTTGGAATTTGAGACACGCAGGCGATATATTCTTTTCCAAGAGGGAATTAATTTCCAGGTCGTTGTCTTTCTTAAAACCGAGGTTCACTATAACCGAATCTTCTTCTTCCTAGGGCTTTTATCCAGCCGACAGCCGGTTGCCCTTTACGTCCCGAAGGGACGCATATTCGACCATACACTAAACAAACACTTGCGGGCTCCTCTGATCTGGGGTCAGCAGAACACGAGGCCCTCCGCGACAACACACACACAAAGTCAAGGGACAAACAGCCATGCCCAAGGCGGGACTCGAACCCGCGACCCTTCGGACTGAAGCGCTGAGTCGGTACTCGCTCTTAGCCACCTCGGCCATCCAGGTCGGCTAACCGAATCTTCTTAAGCTTATTTGTAAAGTAAGTGAAACGCTACCAGTGGCCTAAGTTCACTACAACGGAGAGTTTACTACATCCGCGTTCACTACAACCGGCGTCGACTGTACTTTTGGGGGATTCGCGGGCGGGAATAATTTCGTAGGTAGCCGCAAGCATTCTGCTTGTTTCGTCAGCGAAAAGTTATTTCTCGGTCATTTGATCGCGGCTGATTGATTGGTTATCGACCGGGAGGAAGCGGTGGTTTGATTGGAGGCTGCGGTTTGGAGGCTGTCGCATTCAGTCGTTCAGTTGTCGGGTCCCGGCGGGCGCGCGGGCCGGGGCCGGGGCCGGGGCCGCGCCGAAGTGGGCGGTTCGCGGCGAACGCAGGCAATTGAACTGCTGCATTGACGGCGGCGAATGGCCGCGAGGCGGCGCCGCGAAACAGCAGCCCGCGTTCATTTGCTCCAGTGAATGGACTGGAATTGGCAGCGGGCGCGCCCGCCGCCGCACTGGGCTCACGTCATCTTCGGCTTCCCTTGGCGGCGGCTGCACGCACCGCACGACACGCCGGGAAGTCTCCTGCCTGCGGAACTTGGTTTGTTCTTGGCGTTGGTGTAACGACAGGGAGGAACAAGTTCCTACGCGTGAACGACTTTACTTCGTGCTTTGTCGTCCTTGCCTTACCACCAACAGTCAGTGCCTGGCGATTATCGTTATCGTCTTTATATGTTGACGAATATATTCTCCGTTAACATGACATTTCTCATTCTGTATCAAAAGAAATACTTCCACTTCTCAGATTTCAGTTTTTTCTTGTCTGACTTTTGGAGCCCACAACTTCTCTCCCACTCAGTATTTCGTACGTTAATCACCAATTTGTCAAAAAAAAAAAAAAAAAAAAAAAAATACTAGCGTCTCGTTTCGTTTGACAAAGATTTATTTATTTTTTGTTATCTGAAAAATGTCTGATATTCGCTTGTTATTTAGCTTTCTTATTCCAGTTTTTGCTACATTCATTCCACTATTCTCTTCATGGACCACAGGACACGCCGGGATGTGTCCTTGTGGAACTTGGTGCTTTGTTCTTATCGTTTGTGTAAGGGAGTAGGGAACGAGTTTCTTTGCGTGAAGGAAATTAGCAAGTCGTTTGTGCACAGTGTTTGTTTTGGTACTGGAAAATGGCATTAGATACCGATTGGTGGGGCTAGTATAATATTATCTTTGCCTTTACTCAATTCTTCTAATATTTACTGTTACTTTTATTCTCAAGAAATTTGAACCACGTTTATATATGTTATTGTATGTAATCTTACAACTAAAATTGTTTCAAAACTATCGATCTTCTTACAAAACGAACTGAACTGCAATTACTTTTACTTTAAAAAAAACGAACAAAACATAACAACCACATAAATACTGCCCGTTGAAAAAGTGTTTTCATTTTCGTGTTTTCGTCCGACTACAAAATCTTAAATGTACACTTCAATCAAGTTTCCTCCAGATCGACGCTGTAAGTACTTGCTTCAAATGAAAATGCGAACACTGAATAGCGTATACATATTAATAATATTGTATACTCGAATCAATCAATATTAAATGACGGATTAGCAAAGGTTTCCAGCACATTTTCCATGACAGAAAGTATATCATGTACGACTGGGAGAATTTTTTTAAATTCTTCCTTCTTTAGAACATTTATTGCATGTTGCCCACCTTACATCCATGGCAATTCTTTCTTGGAGTCTGGCAAGTCTCGATCGGACGTTTCGCGGACCGCACGCATCAGCCAGGCGTTTACGATCACTAACAACCGCTGGCCAAGGCGACGCACGTTCGTTCCAATTGATTGCTCGACTCTCATATGTTTGCGGTGAAGTGAAGGGCGTATGATGGTTAGGTTGCGGTTTACTCTGTTGAACAAACAGGCCACCTGTCCCGACGCTCTCATGTGAAAACGCCCCTGTGGAGACTGACCGCCGTACTTCATTATTTGCTTACAAGGCTGCCTCATATTCGTTCTCGTTACTAGCTGAAATGATGGTTAAAGATTGCAAGGATTGTGACAGAAAGCAAGCCTACTTTTCAAACGTATTGCTAACATACGGGTTTAGGATTCTTTTTATGAATGCCATCAATCTTCAGAACTTCAGTAGCAAATCTTTCTCGTTCTTTTTATGTGGAATATTTTCTTAGCTGACAAAACGGTTATGATGAATTACTGAAATGTATATGAAAACCAAAGTAATATAGACTTGCTTTCGATTTCCTATCACTCTACAAGTTTTAACAATGCACAAAAAGAAAACAACTTCCCTTCTTCATTTCCATAGACCCCCCCCTACAAAAAAATTTAATCTAAACAAAAAGTTATCGTCAGTGTAACTGAATTTATCGTCATTAGAGTGTACTACCTTCAGATCTCATCCATCACAACATTTTCAGCACAAATTCTCTATAACCTGCCCAACCTTACTAATAACACGCGCACACGATGCGTCTTTTTGGCTCAAAATTGCTTGCGTGGAATTGCAGACACACGTGCCACCTGCCGCTCATACGCTACGCTGACTTTATTGTGCCCTATTGCCTTTCACTGGATCTGACGACAGCTTGGGAACTGTCTACACTTACAATCGGCCGAAAGAACAATATTTTTAGGAAAGAAAATTTCAAGTAATCGAAAATGAGGGAAGCAAGTTCTATTTTGAATTGATTCTATTACATTTTGTTTGGAAGCACCAACTTAATTCGATACCGAGACCTCTTCGAAACAATCTCAGTCTCCTGGTACCGCCAGTAAATTACATAATTCTTTTTCTGGTAAGGGACATAATGAAGACTGCATCACTTTCGGCAAGACTTCAACAAATACTCCACAAAGCAGAGTACTGACAATACGTAAAAATGTCATCAATTACGCTAGTAATGGAAGTTACCGGCTCTGAAGGGTGTACATTTGCTCACTGCACGCGATTCCAGTCTCTTATGGAAATCCATTGCTAAAGGATCCGCCCTTTCTTTCCGAGAAAAGACGAATGCCCAAAACGCATGCTATTTGCTCACGTTTCACGCTACAAACCGAAAAGAAACATCGCGCCAGCTCAGCCCAACTGACCCTTCCAAGGGGGACAAACCTGAGATGCAGTGACGCAGTTCGCGAAGCTGCAACTCGCCAGCTCACTACGCGTTCGGTCCACGCACCACCGCGCACCCTCACCGACCGGCGACGGCCCACTCGGCGCGCGCGGCGTTGTTCATTCAAGCGCCCACCGCCCACCGCCCACCGTCCATCGTCCACCGCACACCGCACACCGCACACCGCACACCGCACACCGCACACCGCCACCGCACACCGCACACCGCACACCGCACACCGCACACCGCACACCGCACACCGCACACCGCACACCGCACACGCGGCTCGCTCGCGCACATCGGTGCGGATTCGATGGTATAACGGTCAGCGTACCAGACTGTTGTACCCGAGTTTGCGAGTTCAAACCCGATCGAAGCCGTGGATTTTTAAGGGCAAAAAATCCTTCTTACGCGTTCCTTCGGCGGGGAAGTAAAACCGGCTGTCCCATGTACTAGATTTACTGCATGTAAAATATAATCAAGCCTAAAAGAAGCCTCTGAGCAAAATTGAGATCCGCCTGTTTCGCCGCCCAAGATAATGCCTTCTTTCTCCGCTAGGTGGTGAAAGGAGCGTAGCGAAATTTGCGTGGTTAGACGGAAGAGCGGGCCTGATGGCCCGAGTCTCGCCACGCAAAATAAGGCATTAACTAACTAACCGGTCGCACACTGGTTCAAATCGGGCCTAAAACCTGGTCAAAATTGCACACGCGAGTGGATTTGAAAAAAAGGGGTATCACCGGGTTTTTGAGGTCGCTGAATTTGAGTATAATAATGAAATTTCAAAATTCAAAAGAACAGCTTCAAAATGAAGGTTCAAATCATTTAAATCAAACAAAAGTTCATAAAAATATACATATGGTGTTCTAGAGATCACTAATTTCGAATATCATAATGAAATTTTAAAATTCAAAATGGCGGTTTCGAAAAGACTAACAGACTCATAAAAATGAACCCGCTGTGTAGAAATATGGATACAATGGTTCTCGCGATCGCGGGGTAATATTGTTATCGTTCTAAAAATTTATATCAGTAATTTTCTTATCAAAAGTAATGAACAGAAGGAAAAAATATACAGAGGAAATAATTCCTTGAGGCGTCGACGGCAATTCCGAAATATCTAATGTTAAATCTTACTAAGTACAATTGCAGTTAAGTGGCTATAAAACAAAAAGGTGCTCATGTGTGCGGCTAAAAGTGTGTTATTCTGATTAAGGCCATTCTATTTGATAAATAAAAAAAATTAATCGAGGCATGAATTCGCAGGACAAACAATATTATCAACAATATACATGACTAACATTGTTGCGTTTCATAGGTTAGAATTCAGCCGTATTAAACATAAATTATTATACTTGTTCTTAAAAATATACCTAACACATAGACAAAAAAGTCTTCTATTCGGAAATACGAAAAGAATCCACAAAAAATGAAAACATTTTTTTTAATTTCACAAATATCGTTGACAAGAATCGATGATTTTGAGTGTTTCGAGCAACGGTAAATTTACGAGACCGTGAGACAGACACAAATGATTGAAACAACTCTCTGGAGCTGAAGTAGTGTGCACCAATGTCGTGCGAACGAGATTTGATAATTCAGAATTCCAAACGCGCACGTTGAATTTTGCCATTATGGCCAGGGTTTTGGCCCGATTGAACCGGTGTGGGGCGGCAGTGCGCGCGCTCGCCGGGGCTGCGGAGCAGGAAATTCCCAAGAGGCTTCCACGAGCGCCCGTGATTTCACGACTATTTCTGCGCTTGATTCAACTGACCCCGCGCTTGCTTTCTCTGCGGCGCAGCGAGGTGTGTTTAGTGTAGCACAAACATGACAATGCGTTTTCCTGAAATGGCTAAAGAAGTCTTCATGAGATGGATGAAGGGTTGAGCCAAGTGCATGGGAGCTTATTATTCGCCATATTTCCAAGATGGGGAATGAATGTTTCTATGGTATTCAATACTATACAATAGACATAGAACTATACATACAAGAGGCTACAATGTTGGACTGGATTTTCATTGAATTAACATGCATTTCTCATAAGTCCACAAGAATTTCGGGGCGGGTTTACATGAATAAAGTAGAATCGTGAAAAATGGATACTTCAGGTGCTTCACAATTTCGGAAAATTATGCAGTGTTAATATGCTAGTTGCTATTTTTAGTTAATATGCAAGTCGTTATTTTAAGATAATGCAATTAAAGCAGTCATGTAGTAATTACAAAACTCCTCTTTCTGGAACGCATTCAGTCGTTTTCTACCCTCTTTAGCACGTATTTGATTTTTATTGTGTTTCGGAAAGTCGTGCCATATTTCCATTACACCACTCGGCTCGCAGGACATCTGATAAACTGAGATAGTTGCGTCAGAAGAAGTGCAATTCCAATCTGGCACAAATGGGAACTTCCTCAAGCTGTAGTGGCTCCAGTAGTGGAGACCTGAAGTAATTCCAGTAGTGGAGACAACGTGACGAAGAATGCGACAAACTTCCTTTTGCGCCCCTTCAAACGACTCGCGCTGTCACCTGATTCCAATGGCTCCATTTATCCTTCTGAACAAGCGTGCAGGTATGCAACCTGACGCGGCGACACGGACTTGGAATTTGGTGGAAACCGTACTCTTTGGGTTCGGGACATACCAATTCAATGATCACACAGAAATAGGTAGAAACAGCACCTAAAAGTAGAGAGGCAAGGAAAGCATACAATTATCAAGCAAGCATTGCATTTATGTGGCTGATACAACTTGCTCCATCGGTTATGGTGTATTGGATCCACAGCTGTGTAAAAAAAATAGTTCTTTCCTCTATATTATTTTATACTTGGTGTCTCACTTAAGATATGCTGGGGATCTCTGATTAAGGATAGTCGGATAAAGTACACATTAGCCAACATTAAATGGCTAGAGTTGAAGAACGTTACGTTGACGAGGAATAACATATATTACGTAATAAACGGGGATCAAATTGCTGGTGGGATGATTATAAGGCTACCGAGAGTCAAAGTGTGTAGTTTCATATTTCACCGTTAGTCGTGAAATTTCGGTTTCACAACATCACATGACTTAACCTCACTACATATCTCAGTTAACGTTACGCTGCTTATTCTCGAGGCGGAGACAAAGCTCCTGCCTTATGCTTTCAACGGATTTTTGTCAAAATACTTCATAAGAACTCCGAATATTCTTCACTCTCGCACAATCGCCTTAATTTAGCCCGCGTTCTGCGGAAATAACATTAACAATTCATCGTTATTCACACAGCTTTATCCAAACGCTCTGACTAATGTGCGAATTAACCAGGTATTCCTAACATTATCCGTATTTCGGATTTTACACGGACATACTTTAAGTGGAATACTTCAAAAGCTTCTAGTGAGTAAAGAGCGAAAACAAACAAACAAAAAAACAAAAAGGATCTCTAAAGAAATCTTCGAACCCTATCAACTCTTACAGATTAGTAGTTAAATCCAAGTTAAAAGTAACTTCTAACGAAAAGGGGATCGAACTTCATTTTGAGTTTGTCCACCCGACTCTCCTCATCGCGTATTCACGAAAACTTCAAAAGTTGTTCGCAGTGGTTCCCATCCGATTATCCAGCACTCGCCGACTGGGTCCGCTCAGTTGCCAACCCTATCGTTCTTCATTTACATTCTTTCGATAGAACCGCAGTCATGGAAATGCAGATCTGCATTACGACGCGTTTCGACTTGCAAAGAAGATCGCAAATCGGTGGATTCTTCTCTGATTCGAGAGCGAAATGTCACTCCTCCACTGGCAGGAACAAGTGTATTAGTTTGAAGAACAAACGCAGAGAGTTTATGCAGCCATTTACATCGAAGGCACGAATCTTTTCAGCAACTGTTTTTTGCGTGTATTTTAGTTGATCTTCAAGTAAAAAAATATTACTGAGCAGTTTTTTCGTTACAAGTCACGATCAAATAAAATAGCAAAGGCCTAAATTGAACATTAGAAAATCTCTATTGTACGTCCTTTCTCGTAAGATTTACTACAAAAGAAAGAGTTATTCTGGAAGGAATAATACGTTCTCTTAAAGTCTAGACTCTGTCTGGGAAATATTTCATTTGCACAAGGTCGGGATTAAACATTACTCGTGAATTTTGAATAAGTCTTGTGTTATTTCACATAATGTGAATCAATTTATAGAGATATAGCCCACACGTGGTAACAAAAGTCTGCCTCTGAAAGAAGCTATTTAGAGTTTATCGCCGCACATACGTAGTCTGCTAGCGGGATTTCCCAATACCACCCAGCAGGAAAATAATGAACGGCGTATTTCGTTATCCATAACACGCTGATAACACATATCATTCTGACACGCCTTCGTATATAATATAGAAAATCTGGCGATAGTCCACCCCATATTTCCTTTAAAACCGACCTCTCTCATCCGTTTTAGTAGTAACTTATTGTCCTAGAAGTCCCGCCATTTCATTCTCGAGAAGAGAACAGCCTCGACCTGGACCTTCCAGAGGCGTCTGCGGGCGAGGAATTCTCAGAAAGGCCCCAGACGCCAGACGTCGTAACTTACAGAGCCCGGGGCAATAAGAGGAACGTTTTCCCTTGACAGGTGACTCATCTCCGGCTCGAGAACGGTTCGCATTCATAATCCTCGCTCTGCCAAAGAGAATTACGAACAAGGGGAACCATTCTCGACGGCTGATCACCAGACGCAGCGCAGCATCTGCCGGATAAGTCACGAGGGAGTCGCTTCGAATGAGGCGCGAGATCAAGGCATTTATCACATTCTCCCCGAAATGAAATACGCCTGCCCCACAACAACAACAGCGGCGGCGCTGGGCGACGGGGCGCAGAGCAATTCCACGGACGATTTGAGGAACACACGAGCGCTCTGAGCTGCCCAGCGCAGTATGACGCCCTGCAATTACGCATGAAGCTCTGTCCGGCTGCTGATGATGGAAGCAGGGCGGGGTCGGGGAGTGGGCGAGGAAAACTTTGGAGTGGGCCGTTGTGGTGCAGGACGGGTCCTGATGCCGGGGAGGTGGTGGGAGCAGTAAAGAAAACGCCGTTGCTGGTGGTGGCGGTGGCGCGGCGGTTTTGTGGTAGCGGTGATGGTGAGTGGTGGCGGCGGTATCCACTCGTTCCCCCGAGGGGCCTTTTGAATGGGCGCGACCAGGGATAGAAAAACTAGCGGCTGGTAGGTCGCCACGGGCGCAGTGCAAAAAGTTGTGTATGTGGGACCGACCCAGTGAAAAAAATGAACACACAGAAATATTTCCGACCACAACAGGAACCATGGTTTTCTCTTCGTTAATTAACTGCATACCGACAAAAAGAGAGCAAATATTTGAAAAGCATGAGATGAAAATTTTAATAGCGGTTAACCTCTAAATTAACGAGAGTAAATGTAACTATTAAGTAGGACGTTATAAGAAACCTTCGTCCAATGGGAATCTTCTTAATAAAAAATATTCTAAGCACTTCTTGGAATCTCTTCCTGTAGTTGATCCTCTTCTTTTCTTTAAAATTCTTTCACTTTTCAATATTGAATCAGAGGTATATTCTTTCGAGAAAAACTGGTGGCTTCACGGATTCAAGAGAGCACTTGCCAGACAAGAGGCTTTGTGGTGATGTTCTATGGATGGGAGCCACGTCTCTGAAGTCCTGAGGAAGTGTGTTCCGGGGTGATAAGATACAGAAAGGAGCTTTTCTATTCCAATGTCCTGACGAGCTCCCTTTCACCAAATAAATCCCCAAAGAAAAAACATGGAATTCGATTGAAAGTCTTCCACTCTGTCAATTCCATACCCAACGCTTTTAGTTCACAGTGAAGACGATTTGAGAGGACATCAGAGAAGAAATTTCTCCATTACGAAAAGTATGAAAAAAAGAATGGGAAAAACAAACAAAAGAATGATAAACTCGAATTCAATGACATTTTTTTCTCTACTAAATTTAACAACTAGTGTGAGATGACATAACCAAGAGCACTCCAATACTTCCTAAGTGTTTTAAAACCTTCAACTAAACAGACATACGATTATAAGAAAACTTCCACTTTCGCTCCCATCGCATTCAAGTCTCTAGACACAGAGACTGCTTTCGCAGACACGTACACGCAAAGCAAAGTTTGAACGCATTCGAATTCGCTCCGATACATTGTGGATCGTGTAAAGGAGATAGCATCTCTATTCCTAACTCAATTTCCAGCAAGAGCGCAGATTTGCTTTTAGGTTCCTCATTTGCGTTTAGCAAGCGTGCAGAGATACCCTGCGCGCGGAGCCAGTGCCGGTTCTAGAAAATTTGGCAATGCTGAAACGTAGCTCGCCCCCCGGAAAAACTAAAAATGTGAAAGTTGTAGCAAGAAAATATGAGTTATTTTCTTTATTTCAACAATAGTAAAAATTACAATGTTTAAGGTAGAAAAAGATTTTGGTAATATATGTTAAATAATAGTTTCAAGTAAAATGTATTCAGTGATCAAATAATACATTTTTCATGGTCAGCTTAAAACAGTAAAATAAATCGTTGTGTTAAGGGTTTAATAAAAATCAGTTGTTAAATACATGACATAATGAATATGAATTTCAGTAGAACCTATTTAAATGTTGGCGTCATTTAATTCATTTCAGTGTCGTACCTTACAAGTAATGAATATAATTAACTATTTAAGGTAAAAATTTAATTTAAATTTGTAGAAATATCACACCACTCTATCGGGACTTATAAAATTACGATAACGACTTTCTCGTTTTCTAATTTCTTTTTCAATTTTTTACTAATTTTCCCCCCATCATCGGCCCGTTGACTGGCGGGGCCCGGGGCGATCGCTCGGTACTGCAGTGTCTCTGACCGGAAGGTCCTAGGTTCGAGTCCCAACGGCGGCAGGATTTTCGACACTAGCTTTTCAGCTAGATCGAATTCACTCGCTGTCTGGAGGAGAATTCAAGCGGCCAGCTGATCTGATCGGTAGTTTCCCGCGGTTACTCCGATCAACACCAGGCGAATGGCGGAGCAGTACCCTACCAAACGGGCCACAGACCGCGCGCGATCTTTCCTTCATCTTCCTTGTCCTATCCTCTCCTCTTGCACACACACTTACACTAACATGCACTACACTACCACACATGCCGGGAGACGGATGGGGGACTTAGAACTTGTCTCGGCTGGGGCGGTGCGCCGCTGGTGGGAGATACGTGGTTAGGGGAAAACCCCTTGTTCGACGGTAGGTCGGCGCCGGATCTCACCATCCAGTGGGGAAGATCACCGCCACCTCCCGATGAAAAACATGCACTCCACTTACGGGACTAGTCCTCAGTAGTTGACGCACCCGGAATCATCAATGGTCAATCAATCAATCAATCAATCAGGCGATCGCTCGGGCTGCCCATACGTAGGGTCGGCACTGGCGCGGATATATCCTGCGCGCGAAGCTCCGCGGCGCGAACTTTCACCAGCCCTGAGCCCTGGGCGCGGCGGCGGCGGCGGCGGCGGCGGTGCGGCGGCGGCGGCGGCGGTGCGGCGACGGCGGCGGCGGTGGCGGTGGCGGTGGCGGCGGCGGCGGTGGCGGCGGCGGCGGCGGCGGCGGGGGGGGGGCGCGGCGCGCGGGTGGCCGCGCTCGGCGAGCTCTATTGAGGCTCTCGGGCATTGCGGGCGCCCCGCGGTGGGCCGCGATGAGGCGGACGCCTGGCGGGGAGGGAAGAGGATGAAAGTGGAAGAGAAGAGAATAGGGACGGTCTGGCAAGAGAAGGTTCACGAGCTGTGGAATGATCGAGAAGGTTCGAGCGAAATGTTGGATAAGGGCTCGATTGAACAAATTTCATCAAAGGACAGAAGCATTTGACAATGGACGGAGGTGTATGAAAGGTGGAAATTCCTAAATGAGGCCCATGGAAAGAAGGGAAATCAGGCTCAACTGGAAGCAAAATATTTGACAGAGACAGATAGTGAAAATGGTAAACGTAGGAATGGAAATAGAATGAATTTTCTACTACATTGCGTGAAAAAGAAGCCAAAAAAAAGTTCATGAAACGAGTCATGCAGACGTAAATAGATGAACAAGTCCGTGAAAGTTTTTATAATGGGAATTGACAAGAAGGAAGTAAAAGGATTGGAGAAGTGTTGTAATTTTTTCTTCGTTAACAACAAACTGTGGGTAAAATGTGATTGTGTGTGATGCTTATGCTTTTGTAGCACACTATCAGAAATTACATTAAAGTTAATGCGGATTTAATGTACGACTGTACATGAATTTTAATGAACCTTGTACATTAACGGCAGATTGAATGTATCTCTGCTAAATGTACCTGTACATTACATTTAATGCGTACATTAAAATCAATGTAGGTTTAATGTACGACTGTTGACTTAACTTACTTTTCTACATTAAATTTAATTGTACACTTACATTACATTTAATGTACACGCACATTAAATGTAATGTACACGCAAACTAAATTAAATGTACGTGTATATTAGGTACTGTATTACACTTACATTAAATTTAATTTACGTACATGATAATTACTTTCATGAACTTTACATGAAAAGTAACACAGAAATTTCTGAGTGTGCACACTGTGCAAAAAGAGACAATTGGCGGAGAGAAAACATCCCAAATCGAGCGATGACAGAAGTAATCCGTAAAAGAAGCAGGTGCTCACGATGGTACACCGCGTAGCTCGGCTCCATGCGCTGAGAACATCGCAACTCACCCATCCCGCTTTCGCAGCCCCTGCCCCGTCCCATCGGCCGCCTCTTCACGGGGCGGCGGTGTCGGGTTCCGAAGGCGCGAAGCCCTTGCATCGCTCGAGAACAGTCTGCCCTCCTCCGTACGAGACGAGGCGGCGCGGGGCGACGCGCTTTCGTCGAGAGTGCGGGCGGGGAGGACAGGGCGAAAGGTTCGTTCGAGAATGCCGGGGCGAGAGGGGCCGGGCGAGAGGGCCGGGCGAGAGGGGGCGGGCGAGAGGGGCTGGGCGAGAGCGGCTGGGCGAGAGGGGCTGGGCGAGAGAGGCCGCGAGAGGGGCCGGGCGAGAGGGGGCGCGGGCGAGAGGGGCCGGGCGAGAGGGGTCGGGGCGAGAGCCGGGCGAGAGGGGCCGGGCGAGAGGGGGCCGGGGCGAAGGGGCCGGGCGAGAGGGGCCGGGCGAGAGGGGGCCGGGCGAGAGGCCGGGCGAGAGGGGCCGGGCGAGGGCCAGGCGAGAGGGGTCGGGGCGAGAGGGGCGAGAGGGGCCGGGCGAGAGGGGGCTGGCGGAGAGTGATCATGAGAGGGGCCGGGGGAGTGGGGCCGGGCGAGAGTGGGGCCGGGCGAGAGGGGCCGGGCGAGAGGGGCCGGGCGAGAGGGGCCGGGCGAGAGGGGCCGGGCGAGAGGGACCGGGCGAGAGGGGCCGGGCGAGAGGGGCCGGGCGAGAGGGGCCGGGCGAGAGGGGCGGGGCGAGAGCAGCCTACGCGGGACGGCGTGCTGAAGGCGGGCGAGCGGGACGATAAACCGCGGGGCGCGGCCGCGCACGCCCACTCTTTCACACGCGTGACATCAAAAGACGAGATCGCGTGGATCAATGCGGGCAGCGACACGCCGAGAGAGGCTTTCTTTGATCGGATCTCGGATGTGGCTTCGCGGCGACGACGCGGAGCAGGCGGGCCCCAGGGGTTCCTTTCAGCGTTCCTCTGGAGGCGGGGCCTGTACAGAAAATGTTGCGTGCGCCAGGCCCAGTTCACGCAAGCAATACAGTGGGGTTGTAAAGGGACAGGGTGGAATATTATAAAAGGAAAATGTTGTAAATGTGTGTGGCTTGTCTGAAGCGGTAGAGAAGTTCTGAAAAAATGGACATTCAAACATGTTAAACCTACTGGGAAAGTTTCCTTGACGAGTGATTGCTCAATCAAATGAATTAAAAATATCTTTGTCTTATTTTTGGTTTCTTAGAATATCGGACATTTACAGATTTTGTTTTGTTAAGCGTGGAAATTTCAAATTTCTTGAGGTTTCTTGAAGCGAGTAAAATTTAAGTCCACATCGTTCAATTGTGTTTTATTGAGGCACAGAATAACAAGGTGAATTTTTTAGGTTGATTTTTTAGATGAAGTTCTCAACCTGTCCCTATTCAGTTTCGCTGGGGAAATTCTACACGTCTCGTTATAGTCAGTTGTGAGCCCACTTACATCTCCCTCCCATGGCATGTTGGCTAATATTGCTGCACTTGCGTACGCAAGCTAAGAACCCGATACGATGAAATGATACGGCAATAAAATCCCTCTATACGCAAGAAAATGTTCGCTGTCGTCATGATCTTGATGGTATGATCAAATTCCTAACAGCGACTTGGTTGAAAACGAGAGCACCTTAAAACTAGCCACTAGGGCATTGATTACAAGACTCAAGGGAATATTCATTACGCAGATCGACATTTCACAAAAGTAAGAACAAATAGTTGAAAACTGGGAATTTTATCGAGTTAAATGCATTATACCTCTTAAAATAAATTTTAAAAAAATGCGTATTTAGTGTTTTCCGCCGTATTTTAGGAAATCGAGCAAGCACATTCATTTAAAAAATATTTTAGAGGGTTTTCACAAAACTGTTCTGCACCTACTACTTTGCTGTTATAACAACTCGAATTTCACTTGCATTGCTTTCTAAACCTGACAAACTCAAAATATTGTTTACATATATCCGACATTTCTCCCAAAAAATATTTTTGCTATCTGAACGAGAACATCGCAACAGAGAAGCATTAACATTCTTCATACACAAACCCAAATAGGATAAAACATAATCCACAAAACGAAACGGGAAAGTTCGAACAATATTCCGCGCACATCTTAAAGCAATACGGTAAGGACCCAGACTTCTCCCGGTGCTACAAAAGTTGTTTTGGTGGGCGAGGAGGGGGCGGAGGGGCGAGGGAGGACGGGCGAGGACTGAGGAAGCCGCCTGCTCCCCAGTCGGAGCACGCCCCTCGCTTCCGTGCAGGTGTTGGGCCTCGCTCTCCGCTGCAATGCCTTCTGCGCCGCTACCCCACCCCCACCCCCACCGCCCCTTCGCCGCGTGATACGAATGTGTTCTTTCGAAGGACGCGCGCAATTTCGTCTCGAAACGAAGAACGCCCACTGAGATTGTTGCTTTAAAGAGAGCTGTACTTGAAGGTTATATGTACACTGCCAGAAATTGCATTAAATGTAATGTAGATTTAATGTACAACTGTATATGAATTTGAATTAAGCTTATACATTAAAGGGAGATTAATGTACATGTACATTAAATTTAATGTTTGCATTAAAACCAATGGGGATTTAATGTACGACTATTAACTTACTTGTCTACATTGAGTTTAATTGTACACGTAATTTAAGTGTACCCCGTAAAGTGTACGCCATGTTATTTTCAGCTTTTTCGTCGTACATTAAAGTTAATGTACGTGTACATTGAATTTAATTTACGTACATGATAATTACTTTCATGTACTTTACATTGAAAGTAATGCAGAAATTTCAGGGAGTGTAGTTATAAGTGTTGAAAAGCTGTTTGTTTGTGATTAAACTTTGGATGTCCCGGTTGAAGTACGGTGGAAGAAGGGCATTTTTGAAAATAAGAAAGAAGAACTATTAATGATATTACTAAGCAATATTTTCGAAAAAAATAGAAATTTGTTACATTCATGTTGCGTAAAAAGAGAATACTCGTTCTGTTACCCATTTGCCGACTGGGTGCATTAGTTGAATAGAATTTCTATCAAGGATTTTAATATTCTCCCTCACCCAGTAGTAAGAATAGGAAAAAGATCAATTTAGTTAAGAGCCGATTACCTTCAATTACGTACCACATCACACATTACAAAAACACCCCTTCTATATGCCCTATGTTGAATGGAAAATAATAGGTGGAAAAGTGAATCGTAATTCTCAAAACACGACTATTGTTCGGCCGACATGACTTGTATTGTCTGAGGTTCACTGAGAAGTTGCCCTGGAGAGTGGAAGGGCGTTGGGAATTGTCGTGAGAATGGGTGCGATCGCGCCCCTCATTACGCGCCAGCAACGCTTCCGACAGCCGCGACCTCTGCCAGCTCGGGAGCGGAAATGACGGATAATGAGGGGACGCGCCACGCTATTTTCAGCTTTTTCGTTGGCTTATTTTTTTTCCATCGCATCCCTAATTTTAAGGGATCAATCCAGTTTATAGTACGTAGTTTAACGTAATTATATCCAAATGTTATTTAGCTTAAAAAGTCTCTTCCGGCTTTTTAATATACAAGCTCATTTCAGTAGATGAATGGTGCTTTGATAAATATTTTCTAATTAGAATGACTGTGTAATGGCACTCGAACACATCTTTAAAACTGCGTAACGGCCATCCAGTAATTACATAATGCAGTGGACATGTATTTCAGGGGTGTTAAACAGTTTCAACAAAATTACGAGACTCGGGGTTTAATATAAGGGAGTGGACAATGCACTACTCCACTAAATGGCAGATGTGTGAATTAACTGTCACGTTTTATTACAAAGCAAATTTATCCAATATACAACTAAACGTGTTCAAAAATGCAACTTTTTATATTATCTTTTGAACGAACGAAGTTCTCTTGTTGGTTATATTTTCCCTTCATTTCTTGTTGCTCATTTTAGAGAGAAACTATTCTACAATTTAGCTAATGTTGCCCAGTGGCACAATGCAGAAACATGAAACTACATACATTTGCAAATTTAAAAAAAGTTTGTCCCCTACATAGCATGTGCAAATAGCATACAAATACATTCACGTGCACGTAGATAAAGTTACTCATGCATACTACATAAACATTCATACAAACACATTCGAAACCACACATCCACATACATATAAACCCACACATACACACAAGCCTAAAAAATACCCATAAAAATATCCAACACCACCATAGAGTTATATACAATATCTATAATTATTACATTTATACCACATTAAACCTTCACTAGCATAGATCAATAAATCAAGAAAGACCACAGTACATTTTCATTAATTTTGCCATCTTTGGTTGCGAACATTAGAGAGTGAAACTAATCAATTATGGAAATGAATGCGTAATAAAGTGCACTAAGTACGCATACGCTTGCGTTGTTAGTGATTACTTCTATGTATTGTACACCGTATTGGTTCAAGTAATACTATTACTATTATTCACGTTTACGTATTATCAGTGAAGTTTGAGTATTTTTCCCTGACGAGGATTGCTTTCTATCGTCAGCCGTCTTTGTATTCCACAAATGAGTCAAGCCCAACACGAAGACGATACAAAACCTAAAAATAGAACTCCATGCTTAACTGCCTCACTGCTGTCCTGTTGCCAAACTATTTTTGATCCTCTTTACACTGAAGGTCGAAATCTCTTTGGAAACTATATAACAAGTTTCGCAATAGCGACGAGTTGTTGGCTGGCATCCCATCAACACCTACCACAGTAGCTCTATCCATTTCAAGTTGACCCATCACCAAAACGTGGTATTCAAGGAACGTTTCTCTGCACAGCACTATCAAGAGTGGAAGTGTCCGGTTTTATACCATCCATTACATGTTTATTTCATGCAAACGACGCGCGCCAGCGTCCTTTTTAACATTCATTTTATCACGAGGAACTCCTCGTGAACAATCGCCGCCTCATAACTGTTTTAACTTCGACTCGTAAACACGAGCATTCTTCGCTGGCTGGCAAAACCCGCCGCCGCCGCCGCCTGTAGAGTCGATAGGCAGTTTGTTTCTAACAGCGCGCGACTGGCGCCGTCCTTTGCGTAATGCAGGAGGCCGGCCACCGTTTTTGCGAACAGGGTTGCGTTGGCGTAAGACTAAGAGGACTCAAGATCATGCGCTCGCCACCTCCCATCTGTAACGGGTCCAGAAGATGCTGCTGCCCCAGCTGCCTTTGTCGGGCCCAGGACCAAGTTGTCACCTGGCGAATCCTGATCCCCGAACCAGAATTTAGTGGCGGGTACGTTGCTATACGTGACCGTTTTAACAGTCGTACGTATGTATAACCACTTAATTCGATGAGAAATTAAGATCGGCATTCGAGATAAAGGTTTTGGATACTACAAAAATGTCCCTAATAGTTTAATACACTCGAACGTCAGTCAATCGAAAGGCAACACCTCCGAGAGATTATCAGGGCAAACAAGAAATGGAACTGAGAAGCGTTGGCTTCAGATGCGTGTAAATTTAATGACATTAAAAACAAAAGCGATTACGAGGAAGCACTCAACTTCTTGCAATGCGTCCTTATAAAATTCGCAGACACCTTTACCTTCTTCCATTTCTTCCTCTCATCTCACCTCCTCTACCTTTCCTTGGCTCTTTTATTAATTCTCCTCATTCATTTCTCTCGTTTTCCTGGATCTTTCTCACCTTTCTTTCCTTTCCCACCTCTCCATCCCCCTCACTTCTTACATTATCTTCTCCTCTCCCTCTTTCTCTCTGACACACACTCACCTCCTCCCTTCCATCTTCACTTCTCACCTCTCTCCTTTCTTTCGCTCATTTCATCCCTGCTTTCTTTCTTTTTCCTAGCTCCTTTTCTTTTTTCCTTTCTTTCTTTCCTTCCTCTTTCCTCTCCTCCACTTTCTCTCCTTTTCTCCACCTCGTTCTCGAGCAGTCGCCGCAAGAAACTTGGCGTGGCAGGCGAAGCGGCGGGGCGCGGCGCGGCGCGGGAACACGCAGGGTCCTCACGGCAGCGGCGGCGCAGCCAATTTGACGCCCTCCCGCTGTAATTGGGGTCCGCGGTGCGAGGCGGCGCGAGGGCCGCGGGCCGCGCCTGGCATTGAACCCACGTCACGCCACCACCGGCGACCCGCGCCACTACGTGCCACGCAGCCCGGTTTACACCTTCGGCGAGACGCGGCTAGAAGGTAAATACATCTTAAGGCGCCACTACAATTGACTAACAAGGCGCCATTACGATCGTCTGAATTAGCGGATCGTAAATGAATTATCGTTGTTGGGTTGCGGCAGAGCGACCGACAAAACAGTGTGCTAGAAAATGCCTAAATTCTCACCGCACTCATTTGTTACTTGCGTGACAAGTCAACAATATTAGAATACTTGTTTATGTTATGCTTTCCCTTACGATGATCTAATTCAAACAAATATATGAACGTGCTAAGGCTATGTGAAATCGTAGCAATGCTCATTCGATGAAGATTTGATTTTATTCTCAAAAATCTTCTACTGCCATCTTTCTAGTTCATGTTGTTTACCCTCATACGAACATCTCTCATTTATCGCCATCGCTATCATTTATAAACTCGTCAAATATTTGTAATCGACATATGCTACATTCCCAAGAGTAAATGCATTGCCGAAGTATACCTCCCTAATGCTCGCGTGACGCAATTCTTCGTGATGTGCTTGGAAAAGGGAGAAACATGTGTGGATTACGAACAACGTTCCTTTGTCACTAATATCGACTGCACCGCCTGTGGGAAGGTCCGCACGTGAACTCTGTCCCAAGGCCAACGCGAACGTGTTCTCGGTTAAGTAACTCGCGTAAATACTGCTATTTTTACTTCTTAGTAACTACGCACTTAGATGAATATAAATAACTGTAATAAGAACATGACGTTTGTTTCCTTCGTTTCATGTAATAGAATATGTTTGCTGTATTCCATGAAATGCAACATTAGAGCCCCGTAACGGATAATTCAAGAAGAGTATGAAACGTCGGAACCGGCATAGCGTGTAAATGACCAGGATCTCCTGTTCGTTTATGAATCTATTCGCGGTCATGAATTTCGAATAGACACATCAACAGTCCAAACGGAATATTTCACTACTTTCTACACGCGAAGCTCTAAAAAAGATATCAAGCTTTGTGCTTCTTCACACAAATAATGGCTCTATGTTTAGTAAATTTCTTTTGAAAACCGTTTTCCGAAGTACGCTACGTAAACAATTTACGAAATCCAGGATCCGTCCATGCAAATTTCAACATGGACATTATTCAAAATTCAAATAAAGTTGTATCACACACACACACACACACACACACACACACACACACACACACACACACAAAAAAAAAACAACAACCTCAGGGCGTATCACTTAAATGCTATTCAGAGAATGGAAACTAAAAAATGGAAAAAAAAACTCAATAATGTATAGTGATTGCGACTATCCGTTTCAAAAGCAAATGCAAAAATGTTCTGAAAAGATGAGATCAAAAACACAGTAAATGCACGCTGTTAGGCTCTGAATCAAAAACTCGCACTAGGGAAGTTAACTGAAGTGCTTGTCCACTTTACAGATGCGAATAAGCAACAGTGTAACACCTGACAAAATAGCAGTGAAAGCATGAGTTTGTAATAACCCTAATGACCTTCAACACTTTCAAGTTTTGAAAACACTTGACACGAATCGATTATTAATATGGCGTTAACGTCCAAAACGTGCAAATAATTATTTACGCCTGAGTAATACTGTAAGTATTCCGCTGTCCATGTCCTGATGCGTGCTCATCTCTTTGAGAAAGCAATGTACAAAAGCACGAAAACATGGCGGTGTTACGTTTCTTACGCCGTACATTGCAATGATGGAAAGAACACTGAAATTACCGAGGCTGTCCAATCCTGCAACCTACGAACGACGTATTGTCATAGATGTATTGACTATTTTGTGTTACTGGGCACGTCAACTAAGGTCATTCGTCCCGTAAGTGAAGTGCATCCTCAGATGAGATTTCTTGCACGCTGGGCACCGAAATCCCGCGTCAAACTTCACGTTGGCTTGAGGGGTTTCCTCCTATCTAGTTTCTTCACTAGCGGGGCACCGCACTAGCCGGGAGAAGCTTTAGGTTCACGACAGTATCCCGATGTATGTAGTAATTAGTGCATGATAGTGTGTATGTGTAAAGGGAAGAGAAGAGGGCAAGGATGAGGAAGGAAAGATATCACACGCCCCGTGGGCCTTTTGATAAGGTATTGATCGGAGAAAACATAAAAACTACCAATCACAGCAATCGATTACTATATTTCTCCCCAGATAGCGGCTAAATTACAACTTGCTATTAGCTGGTGCCTCAATTTGCCAACGTTGGGGCTCGAATTCTATGACCTCCCAAATACAGTCGCTGCAAAGGCAACGTATTTTCACCGAACAATTTCAGCTACACGTTTTTGTACCGCAAGTACTATCATTTTATTATAATAAAATCTCTGCTCAATAGAATATGTCATTTTCGAAGCATCTCATTTTAAAAAACTGAATATAACTGATTGTTTGACCTGGGCCGAGCTGCTTTGTCAAGTGTTTTGTTCGTGAGATGTTTCGTGTGTCATTCGAAATGTGGACAGAATTGCCAAACACTTCTATGCGAATAGCGTCTTTCAAGGTCTTCCAAGAATCTCTGGCTCGAAAGTTCTCGTTTAGCGTTCACAAAGTAGTAAGTAGTGTCAATCTTGTACTGCCACCCTACTGTTTTTTCTTGCGCTAAAGATAAAAAATATTTTTTCTACTAATAACAGCCACAATTGGATGATCTGTATGCTGAAAAACAGAAATACCAATTTACTTTTACAGTACTTGCACTGTCTTTCTGGTGTACTAACGTTTCTAATGACTGAAATGGCCCAAGAGCAAAGAATTACGAATATACAATTTATAAACTTCACGAAAGCGAGTTTCCCATGTAATATTTTTTATCTCATTGAAATAAAGCGAGGGTAGACAATTACCGGCATACACGCCTACGAATGAAATTTTAATTACAGCGCGATTTTTTCTATTTAAAAAATCTCCTTTGAACAGCAACATAACATGATTGTTACCTCTGGAAGTTCCAAAGCAGAGCACACATTACATGCGGCACGTTCAACCTTGGGACCTTGTGATACACCAGGGGTTACACTTGTTGCAAAGCCTCAAAGCCACAACTTAAATATTTAATACGGTTGCGGGCCAATTTTTCATCACTGGTGATCCACACCCAACTTCCCCGGTTTGTTGTTCTCGACACTCGGCCCGGCCGCTCTGGAACGGGAGGGAGGGATTTCCATGCGTGATATCAGACCGAACCATACATAAACGTAGTGGGATGATTTTGAATTTCTGAACTTAGTAGAAAAAAATCCTTAAATATAAACTTAACCTATTTTCACATTAAACAGGATGTTGACTCCGGCAGGGCACGTACGCTAGGCGCACAATGTACCCACCATATACGGAGGAAAGATACTTCGACTAATAACCTTTCGCGGGCCACAATAAATGGCACCGCGGGCCGCTAGTTGGACAACCCTGTGATACACCGAGAGCAGCGAACAGCTAATGAAGAGCGTAGCCTACGGGTCGCATGCGGGAGGCTGGGGCGCGCGGTGGGACGGCCCGGTCGCGCTATCAGAGCAGCACTGTGAGAAGCCGGCGTTCGTTTCGAGCTGCGCGGCGCGGCGCGGCACGGGGGTGGCACAAGGTCCGCTTTCAGCGCGAGTCGTGTTACCGTCACGGTGGCGCGGGAACGGACATGAAGCGGGCGGGCGGACGGGGGAAAGTGGTAGCACTGGACGACTGATGGACACTGCACCACGAAAACCAATTGTTAGAGGTAGATAGGATGGAAGAGTAATCTTGTTACAGGAAGAGGAATGTGCACAAAGGAATATACGAAATTCGTTATTGAACAGCAAAACAAATAAAGATTTTGGAAACCCAAACACGTGTTCTTGAAAAACCAAACACCCTCACTAACTTGAAAGCGTTTTTAATGATATAACTAATATTTTTATGAATGAAAACTTACAGTAAAATTAATACCTACAGTGAGGATATCGATGTCCGATTATCTCAAGGTAAAGACTGCCGCAAATGGAGTATTCACCCAACAATCTTCAAAATTTTCAAAAATTAATTGGCGTAAATCCTTCACTCCTAAAGAGTTTTATATATTTGCACGCAGATCTCACTTCTTAACAACATCGTAATTAATAAGGAAATGATGCATGTAAGCAGGTTTTTATTGATTGCACTCGTCGTTAGCAAACAATACTACATTAAATCAAGTCACGAAGTTATTTCAATGGTACGAAATAGTGGTGCGCATCTTGATTACCATGTGATAATTTATCGAAAACCGAGATTACAACATGGTCCTGACAGCGAGTATGGAAAGTTCTTACTACTTCCAGTACCGAACCATGTAAGATGAAGCTCCGGAATCAGAAAGGACTGGTCCAGTTGTGCGCGGAGCACACTCCGATGCTTCGAGGAACAAAATAAACATCTCTCTCCAGAAAGCGGCGTTATTTACGCGTCTTTCCGTCCAATCGGCTGGCAAACAACCGGTGTCTGCTATCAAACGCGTCGTCGCCGCGTCGTGGAGCCACGGCGCTGACAGCAGAAAGGCGGTGGTGGCAGGAATTCAGGATGGAGGCGGGTGGGTGGGTGGGTGTCCGGCTATCTTTGTGGGGTGGGATGGATGCGAGTGGTGAGAAGTGGAGACAGAGAGAGGGGAGAAGTGGAGACAGAGAGAGGAGAGAAGTGGAGACAGAGAGAGGGGCGAAGTGGAGACAGAGAGAGGGGAGAAGTGGAGAGGGAGGGAAGGGTAAATAGGGGGTAAATAGTAAGGATGAGATGGTTAAATAGTGAGAGTGAGAGGGTAAAGGGGTGGAAGGGAGAGATGGAGAGGAAAGGATGAGATGGAGAGAGGGAGAACCGGAGAGGTAGAGAAGGGTATATAGTGAGGGAGACAGGAGAGAAAGGGAGAGAGAGAGAGAGGGGGGAGGAATAGCGAGATGGAGAGGATAGAGGGAGAACTGGGGAGAGGGAAAGAAGAGTAAATAGTGAGGGAGAGAGGGTAAAAGGGGGAGAAAAGGCGAGAGAGAGGGGGAGAATGAGAGGGGAGAAAGAAGGGCGAGAGAGGGGATGAGAGAGAGAGGGCGAGAGAGAGAGGGCGAGAGAGAGAGGAGAGAGAAAGGGCGAGAGAGAGAGAGGCGAGAAAGAGCGAGAGAGAGAGAGAGAGGCGAGAAAGGGCGAGAGAGAGAGAGAGATGGGGGAGAAAGGGCGAGAGAGTGGGAGAGAGGGATAGAGAGAGGAGGAAGGGAGGGATGTAGAGAGGAGGAAAGGGAGAGTGAGAGTGAGAGTGTGTGGGTTGGCTGTTGGGCGGGTGGGCGAGCAGTGAGGCGCGTCCCATGGCGGCGGTGGCGGCGCAGGCTGCAAAGGGCGGCGTCCGCGGCGCGGAGTATTTATAGCGTTGCCGGCGGGCGTACGAGTCTCCGCACAAAGAGCGATCGACCACCACCACCGCCACCGCCGCCGCCTCTCGCGCACTTCCGTCCACAAAAACAAAGCGCCGCCGCCTCCGCCCACGCACTTCCCTTTCGACCTCTCCCGCGCTCCGCCAGCGCCAGCGCAGGCAAATCAGTGGGCGGTTACAGGAGAACCTCCCCAGGCAGCATGTTAGAGGTTGCTTTCCAAATTCCACGTTTAGTATTACTTCAAGATTTGTTAATGAATAAGAAAAACTAATTTTTTCCCTTTAAAAAAATTACTGACAACATTCGTATCTTCATATTTATTAAAAAGAGCTGGCTACCTGAAAACTAATTTCCCTAATCTATAAATTAAGTACGTAGTCTTTTAAATGATAATCACAGAATATAGTTTTGGGTGATAATATTAAAATATTGTTTCAAACTAATAAAGTTTATTGTAACTAATAAATAATCGTTTGAAGAATATTTTACTATCGTTTTAAAATGTATAGATATTTTATAAAAATAAATGTTGACCTCTCATATTGCTTACTTCTTTTAAGGCTTCAAATAAATTACTACTCCGTGTGCTGTATTGACTATCAACGACTCTTCACTGAGTTTGTTACACCAGCCGTATTTCCCGAGCCCTGCATTCAGAATACCCCTCCCCTCAAATTCAGCGCCCCAATCCGTTAATGCCGTAAATTTAGCAGGAATTTCACGATAACGCACTTCAGGAATCTCAATCAACAAAACATTTTAATGAGATTTTATAATTCATGAACGGAGAGCATTGAGAAATTTCAAATACGTATTGTTTCGACGTTAATTTAGATGCCATTTCCGCCTGTAGGCAGTTTAATTGAATGAGTTTGATTGAAATGATGCTCGCAGTTATATTATTATTATTTATGAAGTACAGGCATTTGTGAAAACCACTATAACCGACAGAAACAGCGGCGGTAGGATATCGCGGAACTGTGTGTGTGTGTGTGTGTGTGTGTGTGTGTGTGTGTGTGTGTGTGTATGGGGCGGGGGATGCGAAACTTAAGCGAATCAGAGGTTTTCTCGTGTTGTAAAAGGAAAGATCGAGCATTATTAATCATTTCATTGCTCGGCAAACCCAAGCACACGATTTTTTTGTCGCCGTCGGGTAATGCACAATAATATCATCAAATTTACCATAGTAATTAGTTGATTCATAATTCCATATGTCAAGAGCAAGACCGGCTCTCCCAAAGAGCATTTATATTAACGTATACCCATTATGCGATTTAGACATTCCCCGTCGCTGCAAATTGTTTCCGAGAGCGAAGCAAGCGGTCCCTGAGCAATTGTGTTGATTACCTGCCGCAAATGGGTCGCGACGATGGTGGCGCCTGCCAACGTGACACTACGCAACACTACACAACCAACCAACCAGCCAACCAACTAAACCCACTGTCCTATCCCACTCCACACAAACACACCTCAGCCCATCCACCCACCCGCACTGAAGAAGTGCCTGAAAACCAGGTTAGGCAGTGGCGAATTCCCCGAAACACCACGGTATACCTAGTAACTCGAAGTGTATAAGAAATATTTAATAAGTTTGATAATTCTCTAAAAAGTTATTGAGATTTTGAAAGCTTTACAACAGATGTGAAAAAGTAACTATATTTTGCTACCGAGAGCGTCGGTCTTCGCATCAGCAAGCGCTGTGAAGTGCGTTAGAGAAGTTGCAAACAGTTCTTAATGCTGTCCAGAGAATTCGCTCGGCGCAGGCGAAGGAACCGCATGCCGACCGCGATAACATAGGGCTTCTCATGTTTCAAGGGCGGGGAGAGGGGAGGATGCACGTCTGGACGGTCGGTAGGCACCACAAAATATTGCGGTGAACTCTCCTTCTCTGGTCGTTCGTAAGTTACGCTTCTCTCATTGGAAAGCGTTAATGAACGTTTAAGAAGTTGAATTGAATTGAATTGAATTTGCCTTATTTTACGTGGCGAGACTCAGGCCATGAGGCCTGCTCTTCCGCCTGACCACGCAAATTCCGCTACGCTCCTTTCACCAACCATGAGAGAAGGAAGGTATTACTTGGGCGACGAAACAGGCGATTTGAATTCAGCTCAGAGGCGTCATTTAGGCTTGAGGATCTTTTACATGCAGTAAATCTACTAACATGGGACAGCCAACTTTACTTCCCCTCCGAAGGAAGGCGTACGAACGATTTTTTCGCCCTTAAAAATCCACGGCTTCGAACCCGCAAGTTAGTGGTTTGTGCAATTGTCTTATAGGACAATTATGAAGGACGGAATTTCATAGTATTGGGATTTCAGAAAAGCTCAAAATAAAAAACAACTGTTGAGGTAGCTTCCATAAAAAGCGGTATACTTGAAATAATGTTTAAGATTTGCCACTGAGGTTATACTTAGGTTTTCGTAACGTGGCGGATGACGTTAGGTCATTTTTACACCTCTCGCCTCATAAAATGAATCTTTTTAATTGATTCGCGAACGTCCTTCGCAACGGGGCTCATGGCCTCAAACTTGTGCTTATCACTGTTAGATAAATTTTATAAGGCAGGTTGAAATGATTGAAGGCGTAGTCATTGTCAACAATATTGTTATATTGTTATGTATTGTTGACAATGACAACGCCTTCTATCATTTCAATTATGTAAATGTCAACTACAACTCACCACTAAAACAATATTATAAGGCAGGTGTAAAAATGACGTAAAGTCATCCGCCACATTACGAAAACCCAAGTATAGGGCGGAGCAACTTGCACCTTGCACCGGCCCTGGTCATATCGCACTGGCCGCCCTCCTGCGATGGGAGTGCCGGGCGTCGACGCGGGCGCGGAGCACGCGAGTGGCGAACAGGCGAAGCGCACTTCGTTTCACTCAGCGACAACCCCCACTTCATGGTTTTCTTTGAGGAATTAGTCCAAACTGTGCGACTGCGTTTTCCACAACGTTTTACAATGTTCTTCGCTTTCTTATTTGACGCTTTTTTAAAACATTTATTGTTTTACTTGATGATATTTACATAGTTCAGTTACACTCAATCTACATATGTTTGTTGACTTGGTAACAAAACTAAAATGAATCTTACAGCTAGCATTGCGGTTGAGGAAACCTAATGGTCACCTTCAATCAGGGTCCATTTCGGAAAATTGTTTTAGGAATATGTGGAAAGGGTACTTATTTTGTATTCTTGTGGAATAGATGGGGTTTCTGGCTATGTTGAATCCGGTTAAATTTGGTAACGGCATTAGGTTCGAGTAGATTGAGTTCTTTATGGAGCTGTGCATTAGATATGAACCATGGTGGGTTGGTAATTGTCCTATGGAACTGATTTTGGATAATTTGGATTTTATTAAGATTGGCCCTAGCTGCATTTAGCCATATTGGGCATGCATACAGTAGGATACAGGGGTTTAACTATTGTTTTATGTACTGCGAGTGCGGTGTCATGGGGTAGATGGCTCTAATTCGACGCTAGTGGCGCGATTCTACAAAACGTTGGGCGTTTGTCTTCTATCAAACTCTGTGAACTTTTTAACGATATACGTCGCCAATTCGCATTAAGCGTCTTGTGAAGGTCTTATATTGAAGCATTGCTTCGCTCATTTATTCATCAGAAACGGGCAATTGCAAAACATCGATGTGCAGCGATTTATAATGCTCACGTCCGGCAGCGCAGAACTCGATCGAGCAGTTTGATTTTTTGTTGGCGCCGTGCCAAAACGTCATGCGACTTCATTAGGTGAATTAACAGGGCGTGTGAAATTAATCAAACAACTACTCTTTTTAAATCTCTAGGCTCTGAAGTGACCTGTACAAACACAAACGAAAGCTACCAGTTACACACCAATGCAGACCCTTTAATTTCAGAAAGGAATGCGATTTTGCGTGTTAGATATTCCTTAGATGCCGTTTGTGAGTCGTCTTGAAACCGCTTCATTCCTTAGCAAGGCGATCCACTTCATCTACCTGCCAATCTCGGTAATCAAGTCACGAACAAGATGATTAATCCTAACAGCTCGTCGCAATTTCAATTTCGTCGTAGTACGAGAGCACATAAATTAAGTCTTTGCTCTGTCAGTTTGTGGAAGTCTACTGACCTGGCATAGGAACTCGTATTTAAAGGGCTACTTCAAACCAGATTACTGTATACATTTACAAGATATTAAGACGAGGAAAACATGCCTTAAATTTCACCCAAACGACGTTTCAAGAGGTAAAACCATAGAGAATGTACGTTTTCGTAAAAAATCAGGTTAGTTAAGAATTATAACCTTCCATCTTGGTGGTTTTTTGTCGACATATGGTTTGAAGTTGACATTTTCGCATTTGAAGGGAAATGAAAAACCTGAATGGCTCGTCAGAAAATATTATTTTTGCCTAGGGCATTTATGCAGCCGATTGTCAGTTACCCTTCACTCCCCGATGGAGGACAAATTCGACCATACGCTAGACACCAACAAACTAGCGGACTCCTCTGATCCGGGATTAGTAGAACGTGAGGCCCTTCACCAAAACACATACATAAGGGACAAGGGACAAACAACCATGCCCAAGGCGGAGATCGAAACCGCGCCGATTCGGTACACGCTCTTAATCATCTCGGCCATCCAGGTCAGCAGTAAATAATTTAAACTTTGTAAATAATCATTATCAATGATTTTATTAATTTTACAGTGTTTTGTGATACGAGATTGAAGACATTTTGCCTGTAAAAATCACGTGATACCGAAACAGCTTCTCTCTCTCTCTCTCTCTCTCTCTCTCTCTCTCTCTCTCTCTCTCTGTCTGTCTCTGTCTGTCTCTGTCTGTCAGTCAGTCAGTCAGTCACTCTCACTTTCACTCTCACTCTCACACTCACTCACTCACTCTCACTCACTCTCACTCTCACTCACTCACTCACTCACTCACTCACTCACTCTCTCACACTCACTCGCACTCACTCACTCTCTCTTTCTCTTTTTTAAAAAAAATGTTCGCAACGATTCTAATAAAGTATTCTGTTTGGTGTGTCATTGATTTCGTGACAATTGGTAGAAAACCCGGTCGCTGTGGACCGGTTGCGTGGAAGACGCCGCCGGTGGCGCTGCGTGCCGCGCCGTGGCGCGCCGCGCCGCCACCTCGTCGGCCTCCGCGGCCGCTCCCACGGGTTTCGCAAGGGCAGCGGAGCGACTGCCCCAGCGCGGCCGTCGAGGCACCGCGCCGCGTCACGCCGCGCCGGTCGGGGACAGGCCGGGCCACCGCAAGCGCCGCTCAGGCTGACAAGGCGCCGGCCATTACCGGCTGCCCCGCCTCTGGAGACCCGCGCCAGCAGGCCATTTCGGAGCGAATAGCGGCCGAGTTGAGCGCAGAGCCAGCTTTGCCGCTGTGGCGGACTTTCCACGCTAGAGAAACAGCTACGTCGAATTCCGACGCTGTCTAGAGGAGAATTGTATCGGAAGTTCCCCCCGATCGCCGATCAACACCACGCGAATACCAGGAGCACCGTAATCGGGCCAGGGAACGCGCGTGATCATTCCTTTCCCTTCTTGTACTATCCTCTCCCCTTACACACACCTACTGCACTACTACACATGACAGAAGCCCAGTCGGATGCTTTCGCTTCTCCCGGTTACGGCGGTGCCCCGGTGGGGGAGATACCTAAGTGATATCCTAGGCTTCCGCGGCCAGTCTCATGATCTGGGCTGTCCGGGTGACGCCGCGTCGAAGGCTGGGGTGCCGACGTTTCGACCGACATATCGCGGTCCTCTTCAGGGCAGTACAGTCACCCGGACAGCCCAGATCGAGATACCTAAGTGTATAAATCCTCCACTAGCTGCCGTGGAGGTCGGCGCCGGATCTCAGTCAAGCGTGGGAAGATCATCGCCAGCTACCGCGATAAGACGTGCACTATACTAACAAATGATCGTAGCAGTTGTCGTGCCCGAAAACATCAATCACTCTGAGCAAATGCTCGATGCTGTGCTGGATCAGAGTTCGGAGCGCTCGTGGTTTCGCTTGTCCTAGTGAGTGCAGAAAATGACAGAGGAAACACTGAGCGTACACATATTGGGAGTAAAGTTCGGGACGTTATACTGCGATTTTTCAATGCCGCCTGTGACATTCCATCACATGTGACGATGCCATCCACTTTGGGACCTTATGTCACTACAGTGACTTCACTATCGTGGCGTTCAACCTTCCGATTGGATGACACCATAACACCTGATTTACTTCACAGGGAGCTATGAATACATCGCAGTATAGGATTCTTCTGTGATCCGTGTTGAGAAAGCATGAACCCTCTCCAACCAAAATTCGTATTCTCATAGTGATAACGTGTTTTTCAGAAGATTCCATCAGGGGAGTCGCTTGCCTGTCCTGGCGTGTTATCAGACATTGATTGTCGCTCCATTTGGTTTTTATTCTACACTCGTTCGGAAAGGAGTGATTGTCCCAATACGTATACGTTTATTCAAAATATGCACCCCACACCCACCCACCCACCCACCCACACACACACACACACACAAGGATTTTTGGGAGGGATCTCATGAGAAGATACACATACAGGAGCCCACCTTTCGTAAACACAGGCCAGCTCCAATTATCGAGTTGGTTATTAACTACAGTCAAATTTCTCTGCCTGTGGTGAATATTGTGCAAAGTTTGTTGAAGTGTTTCTACAGACCTGTGCAGTGTGTAAAAGTGTTTCTATATCATGAAGATGGATTACATTAATTTGTCTTTATTTCGACTTCGGCCGTCTGTCATCAGGGTTTTCTCAGCGCGGTATCCATCCCAATTTCTTAAAAATTAATGAAAACAAATGCAAATATGTCGCTTCACAAATGATGAAGAAATATATTAATGAAATTAATGATTAATTAAATTTTTCTACGAAATAAATGACTCTATAATAATGATATTTCGAAAATAAATACTAGTACCAAAGTATAACACAACTCATTTAATTACTGTTTAAAAATGGAAGATATTATTTCAGAACCAACTTTTCCCAATGCCGCTGTTGTGGCGCAACCTGTTTCTAATGGCCGCCAGTTAACCAAAATATTCGAAAGTGACCCTCCATAAAAACTACAGTAGGTGATTATTTTCGCCTCATGTTTTCTTCCTAAACAGTTTTTCTCTTGTTAAGTTACTACACTGACCTATTAACTTGTTTGTATTTATGTACATTTGAATTTACACTCTCTCGGTGTTTGGGTCCGAAAAATATTAGAATACTTTTTCAACTAGAATAATTGACTGAGCTTTCGAAATTATGAGAACTAATGAACGAGGCGTGAAGTTATTTTTAGAAAGCAAGGCTCCTATGTTTGCTGTATATTTTTTAAAGACAACCTGTTGTTTGCTGTCTGCAAGATAACGCAACCATGAGTGAATGCAGTGAAAAAGCAATCCTCCTTAGTACTAATTGCGAAGCAATCAGTTTAACGACGAGTAATGTATGCATTAACTCACAATTTTTCATTAGTGAAATAGAGAGCAACGCAATACATTTATAAAACCACTGTTCCTCATTTTTAAATTTCCAAGACAATTTGATAGAATCAAAAGATTGTGGAAAAAACAACAATTAAATTGATTGTTCGGTTGTTGGGGCAATACGTTTTCCTCCAGTTTTTACGAGAACACTTTATGTATCTCCACAATTAATTACGTTTGCTTCATATGATTTGTGACAAGATAATATATTGAATCTATTCCCTTATATGATTATACATTAAATGATGGAATGACTGGCAATTTCAATCCTTTTAATGTCATCTATTCATTGGTCACGGTTGATTATACGAATCAAGAGTTTAATTTCCATAATAACGAGATTCTTTCCTCGATCCTTACATTCGCTGAGCGGCGCTGAGCTGGTTACGAATGAGGTAATTGAAGTTAAATGTATATGTTGTCGTAGATTTAATTGATTATTTCGTGTCTCCGGGCGCGTCAACTGTTATAGTGATGTAGTGCATGTTTTATCACTGGAGGTGGTTGTGTTCTTCCTCCGTTTGACGGGAAGATCCGTCGCGGGGATTTCCCTACTCAGGTATCTCCGACCAGCGGCGCACCCCCCACCCAGACACGGTCAAGATCTAAGCCGCTGACTCATCTCCTCATGTGTGGTTGTGTAGTGCGTATAAGTGTAAGTGTGAGTAAGGAGTAGGGAAAAAGAAGGAACGATCGCGCGCGGTCCGTGGCCCGTTTGTTGAGGTACTACTCCGACATTATAATGATATTGATCGGAGAAACCATGAAAAACTATCAATCAGAGCGGCCGGCCGCTAGAATTCTCCTCCAGACAGCGCGCGGCTGGACAATACCTAGTGTCGACAACTAGCTAGTGTCCTGCCACCGGCGAGACTTAGGGACTCCTAGAGTCAGAGCCACTGATGCCCTGAGCCACTTACGCCGATCACACTTGTACGGTTTTCCTGTCATTTTTAAATTTACACAATTCGAAATGTAATATAAAGTTGTTATTACTGCATCCAATAAATTGCACGATCTTCCCTAGCAAGAAATGTTTTTAATTTTTTAAAAAGCTTCGATTAGTCTCGTGCCATTTTTGGCTCGTTCGGGTGTTTTAGAGTGCATTACCAGTTCGGGCGCTCCTGAGGTAAAGACAAGTAACCATGGCGGCGCGGGGCGGCGCGGGGCGGCGCGGGGCGGCGCGGGGCGGCGCGGGGCGGCGCGGGGCGGCGCGGGGCGGCGCGGGGCGGATGACGCCGCGTCGCGCCGAATGCGTCGGCCGGTAGGGCCAACAAGGTGTGGCGCGGGGGGCGGGTCGAGCGTCCCGGGCGGGCCCACTGCGACCACCGGCGCCCGAGAGTATAAATACGGGCGCGGGGTCGCCCCGAGCAGTGGACCGAAAGCCGTTCCACGCCCACCGCGTGCACGCGCGCGCGGACGCACACGCGGGTCTCGGGAATGTCAAGCACGATTTGTTGATAGGTGAAGGTTTGGTTGTATTGGGAAAACTTGTTGCGTGGTGCTGTTGCAGCAAATTTGTTTTTGTGAAGGAAAACAGATTTGGGTGTATAATTATTTTTGAGAGGTTTCAAAATGTAGTGTTTTGTAGGGAAAAGGAAATCCTCTGTTGGGCTTACTCTGTCCTTATGACAATTTTTCGTTTTCCTTAGTCCCTCTTTGTGTTGAGAAGATGTTAATTACAATGTGAATGACTGCAGAACAAGAGAACTCAATCATTTCTAGGGCAGTTGAACTAAAAAGTTCAAATACATAGAATTTCATTACATTTTTCAGTTATCAAAAATTATATTTCTGACCAAACGTACGTCAAGTGATTTATCTGATCAATTAGAATATAATTTTTAGAATAATTTGTTGACTTATATGATAATGACTTCGGTAGATTAGATTGTGATGAATGACGAAGGAACTTGGTAGAATGTTCGTCCTTCACAATATTCACAAGGACTCGGGGTCTAACCGAGAATTTAAACTCTCCACCCAGAGTTAAAATAAGGGTTCATTGATTGATTGATTGATAGGTGGAAAAGGGGTACGCGTCTCGATACCCTAAGCAACGAGATCCATCATTCCGACCCGCTCTATAATTAAGACGTTTAAAAAGTCTCCGACTGCGACCTCTTAGGACCCTCACTCGAGGCGTTCGTCCAGCGTCCCCTCCTCTTCGGGGGCGTCGCCAGGCCGACGCGACGCGACGCGCCGCGACGCGCGCCGTCGCCGCTGCGTTCCGCGTCCCGCCACGCTCCCGTGGGCGCCACCGCCGCCCGCCAACCCGGCGCTGCCAACCGATGCAGTCCGCACTCACACACACCGCGGCGCCACAATAGCCGCAGCCAGGTTCAGGATCAAGGAAGCCACTAAAAATAATCCCCGACCCGGCGACACGGCGGGAGGCTGGCGCCGAAGCCGTACCTTTGTGTGAGAATGCACGTCGCTTTGTGTAAGTAATGGGATTGAGGACGTTCGTGGAAGGGGACAGCGAGGAACCGCCCGGTCCAAGTGGCATCTCGGCTGGTGTTACGAAACCGCAGATGATGCAGGACTTTCGGTAAAGGATTTACGAGTTCATTGTGTAATTTTGTCGACTGTGCAACATTTTTTTACATCATTACTCCATAAATTTCACGTTTAATTATTTGAATACATCGTATTTAGACATATTCAATCAGTATAAATAAAATTATTGAAGTTTCTTTGCAAGAAATCGCTAGCAATTTTTTTTCAAGGCATAAGAGTATCACCTGACATGAAACGCGAAAAACACGGCAGTTACGAAATTATTCAGTGCAGCTCTAATGTAATTATTTCTCAGTTAGAACATGTGCAGAGAATGGGAACGGAAAGAATGTCTAAAATTTATATTCTTGGTGTAAGAAAATGTAGTAGGCCCCAGAAAAGTTGGATACAGCATTTCGTGGTTAGCCTGAAAAAGATGAAAGTTCTTAGATGATAGGAGAAACCTGAGAGTCGCGTTGGAATGGCTGTTCGTGAAGGCAGCCCAGGTCCACATCGGGCTAAAATGAAGCTTTATTGTAATTAAAAAAATAACGTTTGAAATATTCTTTGAGTTATTTTCTGACCACTTCATCCAATATGAAAATAACCGAGGAGCTCTGCGGTTCCCGAGAGAAAACGCTCTTTGGTTCACGAGCAGCCAGTCGCCCCACTTTCTACCCTCCTCGGCGCAAACTGAATGCAGCCACTCCTTTATAATCCAATAGACAGTCGTTTTCCAAACAACTTGCGTATGCAAATTGCGAATTCGTTCCTTAATCGGGTTGAAAAGCGAGTAATGACCAACTTGCGCGGCGCAATTAAATGCAGATCCGTCAGCAAACGGCGCGAGCTGCGTTAATGCGAAGCAAACCGGGCGTCCCGCCGCCGCGGCGCCGTCTGCGGCCCAGCCTCCGAAGGCGCCGCGACGCCTCGCCGAACGCTCCGTCGGCGCCGGCGCCTCCGCCCACGGCCCGGCCGAGGTCACGGCCCCGGACCACGCCCACCCCGGCCTTTTGCTCCGGAGATACATGGAGCCACCGCCACTTCAGGGCTGCTCCACGAGGTGCCTGATTCAGCATCTGCGATCGTAGTAGGATCAGCCGGTTTCCTTATTGAGTGTGTACCGTTGAATATGCTTCGAGCGTAACGTGTTTTCATTAGCTTTTCAAACTTTGCAAATCCTTGCAAATAAAACATAATGGTGGAGATATAAAATTAAACATTTTTTATGAACATTTTCTAATTTCGGTTTTTCCTTTATTTACACGAACTTAATATTCTTTCATTATTTAATATACGTTTGGAAAGTTTAAAAAATATGAATTCGCTTCAAACCAAATTGCATTGAACTGTGGTGTTGAAATACTTTAATCTTTTACTCCATATTTAATAACGCATAGAAATGAGAAACTTAATTTTCACCATTGGAAATTTTACCTTCACAGGTGGTTACCATTCCCTTTGGTTACAGGTGATATTAAAGAGCAACGTCTCATTGTGGACGCGCCTCATAGAAGTATGATATCCATACGTTATCTTGCCCAGCATGTGACCAGAATGAATGGCAGTATTACCTGCTACAAGACCATTACCCGCATTGTGCCACAGACAATGAACATGTAGACATTGACACACACACACACACACACACACACAGAGTCACTTACTCAGACAAAGTCACCACCACTGAACAGTTGCTTTGCAACACCTCATTCAAGCATCGTCATGGTCTTAAGTCACCTGGGACTACGCTGCGGTTCGCTTGTCACCGAGTACGGCGCACCGAATTCCATCATCTACAGACACAACATCGACCACCAGTGCCAGATTACTAAACAGGTTAAATAGGCTGCAGCCTGGGGCGCGCAATTTCTGGGGGTGAACGGATTTCAGTGGATTCATATTTTCATAAGGCGAACTTTTGAATGTTTTTTATAGAAATATTTCTTTCCATATTTGTAACAAAGGAAAGTGTTAAGTAATCAAATATATATCCATTGATATATACAAATAAAATAAATACAAAAATATCGTATTTTTAATAAATCGATATCGTGGTGAGAATTATTTATACGTATAAGTATAATCAATTATTTATACGTACACAATATTTGCGTCGGTTACAAATATATTACAAAAATTCTTTATTCAAAATATTTTTCAAAATATCTTTAATGTTTATAAAAAGCAAATTAAAAGGGCGCTAAGACATTTGACAGCCCAGGGCGAACTTAAGTCAAAGTCAGGCACTGTCGACCACACCACATCCATATCCAACTTTAAAAAATCGATGTTCAAATTACATCGACTCAAAACTATCAATATTTTTAAAACTATTTTAGTAACTTCTAACGTCATTGTTCACATGCGGTGGCGGAGGCGATTTCTTGTTCACGATGTTGGTCTGTTTATTAATTCACAATTGAGATTTAGCTGACAAAATAAACTCAGAAAATTATGAAAACAAAAAAAACAACTTATGCTACCTGATTGGATAATATAAAAATAATACACTACATTTATCAACAACAATTCTACCAACTTTTTCTAAACTTCGTCACTTTATCGTGCAGAATGTTCAATTTATGAATATCTGAAAAATATTATTGTTTATATTATTAAACTTTTTCATTCAAAAATAAAATATCAATCACAAAAAAACTTAGAAAAGAATATGCTTTAGTTTAAACCATCACGGTGGTGATAACGAACATAACAATATTAAAAGGCCGTTTATTAATCCTGATACTGCGATGAAAATTATTCGAAAAATCTATTTTCATAATCTGAAAAACAGTTACTCGCCATCACCAAGAAAGGAAATCAATAACAATTGATAGTACTGCATTCCCTAATTTCTTCTTTGAAATTTCAAGTCCAATTTTTATTCATGTTGTTTTTCTAGACCGTTCCGAATATTTGCTCACTTCCTAGTCCATTTGCCACCAGCATCGCACAAAATAGCGATTAAAAGCACATCGGCTTAAATAAATCGATGTTAAATACATCGATGTTTCCATAAAAAAAATGTTTGACTGAGAGCGGTGGCTCAGTGCATCAACTGATGTTACTGCAGTGCCTCTGACAGGGAGGTCCTAGGTTCGAATCCCGACGGCGGCAGGATTTTCGACACTAGCTTCTCAGCTAGGTCGAATTCAGTCGCTGTCTGGAGGAGAATTCAAGAGGCCGGCTGCTCTGATCGGTAGTTTTCCTTATTTTCTCCGATCAATACTAGGCGAATGCCGGAGCAGTACCCTAACAAACAGGCCACGGACCGCGCGCGATTTTTCCTTCCTCTTCCTTGTCGTATCCCCATCCCCTTACACAGTCACACTAACATGCACTACACTATCAGACATGTAGGGAGACCAGTCGTGGACTTACAACCTGTCCCGGCTGGGGCGGTGCCCCACTGGTGGAAGATACCTTGTTGGGTTAAATCCCGCTAGTCGACGGTAGGTCGGCGCTGGATCTCGCCATCCAGTGGGGGAAGAACACCCCCCTCCAGAGAAAAAATGCACTACACTTACGGGAATAATGACCTCAGTAGTTGACGCGCCCGGAATCACTATCAATCAATCGATCAATCAATCGACGTTTTGAAAACCAAGGCATCGAAGTCGCAGCTTTACAACCACCTCCATCCTTGGCCGTGTCCGCCGCGATTCCGCTTTCATCGTTTACTGCGGCGCGAGGCGCCGGCCGCTCCACTCCAGACGGCCTCCTTATGAGGCGCCGGCGCCACAGACTCGTTTGAGCGATTTTTCCAGACGCGCGGCTCCGAAACCTCTCAGGAATTCACTTCGGGTTTATCGCGACAGCTCTGACAGGCTGGCAAATGGAGAATGAAGGGAGGAAATATTTGGAACCGTCTACGAAAAGAAAATGAATAAATATTGGACTTGAAATTTCAAACAAGAGATTAGGGAATGAAGAAATATCAATTGTTCAGAATTTCCTTTCTCGGTGAGGGCGTATAACTCTTTTTCAGGTTATGAAAATAGATGACTCGAATAATAGTCATCGCACTCCCGGGCTTAATAATAGGATTTTTATTGATGTTCTGTTCGTTATTACCACTGTCATGGTTTAAACTAAAACATGTTCCTTTCTCAGTACTGTAATTAGTAGTTCTGTTACATATGTATTAATTCGATTCTTTAAAAAGTCTCAGATGAATCATCTGTTCTGCTAGGAACTCAATCTCTTTTTATCGATCAGAAAATTTTAGAGACTGTTACTTGATTGGAATACTTGTTTCCTATCTTTACAGAAATCACATACATTATTTTGCAAACTTTTCATACGAAGTTTGTATGTAGTCATTGATTTCATAGAAGTAAATATATCAAAGAGTTAGAATAAGTTCGATGCATGGATATGTCAAAACGGAAAAGAGATACCTAAAAAAAAACAGGTTTCTCTTTTTACATGTAACATGGTAATATGATTTACTATCACGTTACTTTCATTCATTACATATATTGGGAGGAAAAGCTGTTTATCGAGACGTCACGAAATGAAAACATCCAAGAAATTCAGCAAAACGTGTAATTATTAATTATCATATTCTTGGAACTTAACACAATCCGGGAATGTCTGTCAGAATATATTTACTTCATCCATACTATTAAATCTTGACAAGGTTTCATAACATTTTCTTCTTGATTAACTTAAGCTCATTACCTCTTCGCAGAAGGCCAGAGATTCGGAGAAACATGTTCACCGGACGCAGCAAAATATTTACGAAAACGCCCGCGAACCATCTCGCCTGGAAAGACGGCGGAGGGAAATGTTTTCCCGTGACGACCGGAGCGCGCTCTCGCGACGAACGCCTTTTGCGCCTCGGCGACGTCTAAAAATAATTTGAAGGCGAGATGCAGAAATCAATACACTTCTTGCGTCCGCCGCTCGCAGACTCGCGGCCACGCGCAAAAACCCACCCGTCATCGCGTCGAAATCACGCCGGAGAAACGCTCCAACCTGCTCCGACCGACGCACACTGGTTGAATCGGGCCAAAAACCTAGCCATAATGGCAATATTCAAAGTGTGTGCAAGGAATATTTGTGAAATTAAAAAAAAAAAGTGTTTAAATTTGTTTGTGGATTATTTTTGTATTTCCGAATAGAAGACACTTTTGAGTATATGTTAAGTATATTTTTAAGAAAAACTGTTTAATAATTTTATACATAATTCGGCTGAATTCTAACGTATAGACCGTAACAATGTTAGTCACGTATATTGTGGATTATATTTTTTGTCCTGCATATTGCTACCTCAATCAATTTTTTTAATTTATCAAGTAGAATGCCATTAATCATAATAACACAAATTTAGCTGCACATACCTGCACCTTTTTGTTTTATAACCTCTTTACTGCAATGCTACGTAGTAAGATATAACACTAGATATCCCAGAATTGCCTTCTACGCCTCAGGGAATCATTTTCTCTATATATTTTTTCCATTTCTCCTTCTTATAATTACTTTTAATAAGAAAATTACTGATATACATTTTTTGAATGATGACAATATTAACCCGCGACCACGAGAACTTTTGCATCCATATTTCTACACATATCATTTTTGTAAGACAGTTAACCATTTCCAAATCGCCATCTTGAATTCTGAAATTTCATTATGATATTCGAAATCAGTGATCTCCAGAACCCCATATGTATATATTTTATCCATTTTTGTTTGTTTTTAAATGAGTAGATCCACCATTTTGAATTTTGAAATTTATTTGTGATATTCAAATTCAGCCACATCAAAAACCCATTTTTATGGAAATCCACTCGCATTTGCATATACGACCAGGTTTTAGGTCCGATTGAACCAGTGTGCGACGCGACGACGCACGGCACCTCAGGCGCGCGGCAGAAGAAAGACGAGCAGTCGTTAACCGGGGTTTTATTTCGCGCTGGTGAGAATTTCGACTCCATTCAGCTGTTGATTTTGTGCGTAACGTCTTAATTTTGCTCTGAAAGAGGAGATTAATGTGGAGGACAGGATTGTGGAGAGCATTTTAGGCAGCAGTTCTATTGAGTTAGTTTTATAATGGGTTTCATTGTTCTGTGTTCTTATATTCGGGATGATCATGCGTTTAATGAAGTTGTTTATATTTAACGAGGATGAAAACGATAAAAATCATTTATTTATTACTTTGTTTCCCGACTCCATAAAATTACAAAAATAAGGAACAGTTACGGCGTAGGTTTAATGGAGAAAGTACACGAGATCTGTCGAGAAATAGCAGGGGTATTATAAAGCGTAAAAGGTCAACGAATTAGTGTACTCTATTAGTCAGAGGAAAGGAAGTAAAATGTGTTTCTGTTTGATTTGGCAGCCGAACTGATACGTTTGCGTCAATTGTTCGAAATGTCAAAAGAGAGAGGGAGAGAGACTGGAGTAGAGAAGCTTCGTTGCTTCTGGGAAACCTAAACGTTGATGCCGGCCACGGCGTGCACGCTTAGTGCATGAGGTGGCTCAGACGGACGGTGTATTTCGCAGAGAAAGACTGGTTCCTGGAGCGACAACAGAGGGAACAGACGGGCAAATGGGCAAGGCAAACAGCGAAGTTTACGACAGCAGACGAAATTATTGCTAGGATTGTAAAAAGGGTGTAGAGATTATCGACAGTAAAACGAAGAGAAGGTGGCGAGATGGCGACGAGAGACCGGTGAGAGGAGGGTGGGAGGATGGAGAGGGCGACGAGATGAGGAGGGCGTGCGAGAGGAGGAGGGCGAGCAAGAGGAGGGAGGGCGTGCGAGAGGAGGAGGGCGAGCGAGAGGAGGGAGGGCGTGCGAGAGGAGGAGGGCGAGCGAGAGGAGGAGGGCGAGCGAGAGGAGGAGGGCGAGCGAGGAGGAGGGCGATGAGAGAGAGGGCGGCGAGAGGAGGAGGGCGGGCGAGAGGAGGAGGGCGAGCGGGAGAGGAGTGGAGGGCGCGGAGAGGAGGGGGAGGGCGAGTTGAGAGGAGGAGGGCGGGCGAGAGGTGGTGGCGGGCGAGAGGAGGAGGGCGGGCGAGAGGAGGGAGTGGGGCGGAAGAGAAAGAGGCGAAGAGAGGGAGGCGGGGAGGGCGGGCGAGAGGAGGAGGGCGGGCGAGAGGAGGAGGCGGCGAGAGGAGGAGGGCGGGCGAGAGGTGGAGGGCGGGCGAGAGGAGAGGGCGGGCGAGAGGAGGAGGGCGGCGAGAGGAGGAGGGCGAGCGAGGGAGAGGGCGGGCGAGAGGGAGGAGGGCGGGCGAGAGGAGGAGGGCGGGCGAGAGGAGGAGGGCGAGCGAGAGTGGGAGGAGGGCGGGCGAGAGTGGAGGAGGGCGGGGAGGAGGAGGGCGAGCGAGAGGAGGGAGGGCGGGCGAGAGGAGGAGGGCGAGCGAGAGGAGGAGGGCGAGCGAGAGGAGGAGGGCGAGCGAGAGGAGGGAGGGCGTGCGAGAGGAGGAGGGCGAGCGAGAGGAGGAGGGCGGGCGAGAGGTGGAGGGCGGGCGAGAGGAGGAGGGCGGGCGAGAGGAGGAGGGCGGGCGAGAGGAGGAGGGCGGGCGAGAGGAGGAGGGCGGGCGAGAGGAGGAGGGCGGGCGAGCGGAGAGGGAGGAGGGCGAGCGAGAGGGAGGAGGGCGGCGAGAGGTGGAGGGCGGGCGAGAGGGAGGAGGGCGGCGTGAGAGGAGGAGGGCGGGCGGAGAGGGAGGAGGGCGGGCGGAGAGTGGGGAGGCGAGGGCGTGCGAGAGGAGGAGGGCGAGCGAGAGGAGGAGGGCGGGCGAGAGGAGGAGGGCGGGCGAGAGGAGGAGGGCGGGCGAGATGAGGAGGGCGGGCGAGATGAGGAGGGCGGGCGAGAGGAGGAGGGCGAGCGAGAGGAGGGCGGGCGAGTGGAGGGCGGGCGAGAGGAGGGCGTGCGAGCGAGGTGAGAGCAATGTTGAAACCAGAGGAGAGGCGACAGGGAACTGGCAACGGTGCGGTGGAGCGGGCAGGCAGGGCAAATATTTTGCGAAACCTCTGGGGAAGACCCGCTCGCCGTTGCCCCGGCCACGAGTGGCGCAGGTGCACTCCCACCTGCTCGAGGCTGCACGCCCTCCGTTCGTGGCTCAGACTCCACTCCGAGGATGTTTGCTCGTCTCTTTGCCTTGCGTTGACCTGAGGTTTTCTCACAAAAGACCCAAAAATTGATGTGTTATGTGAATTTATGTATTTTTTTTTACTCTCAAACACTTGCGTGTTTGTCTCGTGTTTTAGTCTATCGTAATTTAAATCAGAAATATTTATAAGTTATATGGTTTTTGACAATATTGTAATACATGATGGTATGAACAACGCAGTAAAGTGATAATTGAAAATATTGGAAGCGTCAGTAAATTAAATATGCTAAATATAGTATGCTCGGATTCGCACAAACCTGCAAGTATAATAAACGTCCACGGATGTAAGTAAATAAACAAGATATCACTTATTACTTGTAATGTAATTAAGAGTTACCACCACAAAATATTTGACGGATATTATTATACAGTTGTATGTAATTTTGTATTTATTGTTTACTAGTTTCTTGATTGTTAGTAAAATTCTGCTGATTTTCAGTATATTAAATTTTAAGGTAAGATATTATAAATACAAGACAAGTTATTTTTATATAATACAATGTACTGATTATTTAAAAAAATATATTCAACAGATTGTGTTAAAATTTAAGATACTAAAAATCAACATAATTTTATGTTTGTTTGCAAGAAAAAAACATGCAATATTATTCATAAGCAAAAAACTGGAAACGTAATTTGTAGAAATTGATGAACGTGTGGTAGAGTCAAAGGCGAGCCCCCTGATGGTGTTGCTAACTGTTCGCGCAGTATGACGTGGGCGACATGCAGGCGCTCCGTCTGAGCAAACACAGTTGCAGCTGCGTCTGCGCCGGCGCGCAGATGACGTTATACCTGCTTTCCAGGTGCTGCACTCCTTTACCGGCGCAGACTCTACATCCGGTGTCAGCGCCAGCAAGGTGTGGGTCGAAATGGAATTTTTTTTGTCGCGTGAAAACATGCGTCAGTGTTCTCTCCATTTAGGTGCCGCATGTTCCGTGGCGTTTTGAACTTGTGGACGATTAACCATTCAGTAACATGTTACCCAAATGAGCCAACTGACTTGTGGTAGTCTGTATCCTCAACAAGTATTCCTTAATTCTCCATTACGACTTGGCGCGAACCAGCTCTTATTTTTAAGAGCCGTTAAAACTGCGAAGCTAAGTACGTTGATCTGGTTGTCCTCTGGCAGGACACCTTTGTTTTATTTCGCGTTAGTCTCGTGCTCATTTGCCTTCTTTTTCGGGGCTACGAAAAGAATGCAAACTACCTTTTCAATTCGTACCGTTTCGTTGCCATGAAAACACGTGTTAATTACACGTGTTAACACATTGTGAATTTTTAAAGTTAATAAGTTTTACAAGGGCTCTAAAAGCTGTTACGTCTATTGTCCAATTACAGAACACTCTTAAAGTTCGTTAATCTTATTTCTAGGGAAAAAATTAAAAAAGAAGCAAACGACTATCTTTATACATTAATGGAAGAAGACCAATACTTGATGAAAATGTATTTAAATTATAGAAAATATGGGATTATTCCTCTACAATGTAGAAACATTTATCACCTTCCTCTGAATACCGGTGTCGCATCTCTTAAAAAAAAAACCAATCAAGATTGAAAATTCGTAACATTAACATCACGTATTGAAAAATACAAATTTAGCACATTCTTTGATGATATCAGAAAACACACATTTTGTCTTCACAATTTATATTCAACAGATCTTATTTGAAATCCTTAATAAAATCAAGCCCATTCGTGAACTAAGTTAATTTGCTCCACACCGAAAACATTAGAAGAAACATGCTACATTCAATTTGAATGATATTTTAGTCTTACACTACTGATTTGTAACTTAGCAACTGGCTATGACAAACACTGCAACGACACATGCCCGTCAATGATGTTACGTAAGGGACATGATAAAACGTTAAGACCGCAGTCCCTACCATAAAGTAATAAATCAATCTTCTGCGTCCTCGACGCCTGAAGTGGCCTCACCATTATCATTTATCAGCATTCGGTAAAAAATACTATATCCCACTTGAAATAATAATTGTAAAATAAATCCCAACTTTCTGTCAATAAGAGAAGAGTTTCTGATGCATTCACGCACCTAACTTTAGTAAATCATCAAAATGTAATTTTTGTCTGAAAGAAACGTGTGGTTTTAGAACTCCACGTTCATTTGTGGACGCAACGGCTGCAGTGCCGAAGATGGAGAGGATGAACACGTCATGGCAATTCAGCTAATGGCGGCAACATGTTTTCTGTCGCTTCGTACGACTGTAAGTTCCAGAAGCGCCCTACGCGTGGGGGAGGGGGAGGGGTGGGGCAGTGCGCAGTGCAGAGAGTTCCCTCGGGACTCGGGGTCCATTTATCACCCACGAGTGCATTATGCAAAACTGCACATGCATAATTCAGTGCATTAGCAATGCTTTATAAACACACATCAATTTATTTTTACTTACACTACTTTCAGGAAAAGTAAATTTAGTTCGTGTTATCATGTGTCAAGAATTTCGTATACACGCTTTACCCTACGGAACTAAAAATATCATGTTCATGTAATTTACGACTTCAAATGCCATTGCTATTATTAAAATTTCTCTAATTTAATCATTGCGTTTTATAATACTGAATGTGTGTAATCCGTATACTATGTAATTGTTAATAATGATTGTATCAATCATTATGCAACATGGTAAAAGAGGAATATAGATATCTCAATATTTCTTTAATAAGGAATGTCTCAATCGCTGAATGCCCATTACAGAATGCGGAAGAATAATAAATAAAATTACTAGAAATAACACAATATTGATTAGAATTGACCAAAGGACAAACGCCTAGAATTTGGAAAGTATTCACCAACACGATGTGAACACCACCGCCGAAAGGCTGTTCGTGGAGCCCCGAAGTGACCAGGTGAACTGAAGTGTGACCGCGACTGGCCAACCACTTCCGGTAGCCGCCAGGCGACACCTGAGCCTGGAGTTGTGTCACCCAAGGTGCAAAAATGCGACACCTGACGCCCACTCGATCGATCCTTTCCTGTCCAGGAGCCTCGGAATAAGCAGTATCGAATGTACGGAAAGGAGGTCGGCGGAATCTAATATAACGCACGTTATCTGAAACACCGTGCGTTTCTAGTGAAATACACATTCATCAACAAAAGTATTCCAGAGGTTTGAAAATCAGCTTATCGTTTGTAAATTATAAATTGATTATAATTTAACAATATGATATGAAAAATAAAAGATGTAAACGATCAATGATAAACGTATGATAAATATCTAAGTGAACTGTTTACGCCAAATTATCGCAATATCGCACAACGCAATTTCCAACCACAGTACAATTACCAATTACTAAAAACGACACAAAATATCAAGGGCTTGTGAAACTCTCAGCACACAACATGACCTAAGCCGTAGACTAAAGTCTTAACTCTATGCCCAAGCATTCAGAGAATGAGGGTGCCGAATTCATGATAGAACATCATTAGAAGATAGCAGAAGGGCAGTGAGACGTCCTACTGTTGGTAGGGAGAATGGTCTAATAACGTTGAAATAGCTTTTGAAAACAAAGCGCAGAAAACACTTTCGAAAAATATTGTTTGAAAAGGTACTGAAATAACAAACATAAGTTCGAAAGGAAATACAACATACGAAACATCTTCATGCTAAGGTTCAATATAAAATATTTTTCAAACTTATGAATACGTTACATGAAATAATCATATTTTCAATTGTTATCTTGGGATTCGCATACCTAAAAATGTCGTCAATGAAATAATTATTATACTATTAATTCTTACATATTTTCTCTTTCATGTGTTTGACAGCTATCACTGATCGCAAACATCACGTCTTTGTTGCTTCACAAAGACACTACATTACGCAACTGCAATAACTTTAGGAGATTAACTGGATAATGGACGTTAAAGAGATTTTTTCCCCCTTTTCACAATGCAAAACATCGTAAATATAAACATGCGTATTTCCTATTGTCTTAAAATTGCCATTAATATTTTACACATGTTTTTTTTATTTCCCTCCATGCCATTATTACGTCACCGCCTCCCCGACCTTCCCCGCGGCGCGGCAGGCCGGTGCCGCGTCCCGCCCCGCCCCGCCTCGCCTCGCCGCCGCGCCGCCCCCGTGCGTACGGAGACCCGGAGCGGCTTCCCACGCCGGCCGCGCCGCTAACGGCAGAAGCACGCGAACTACTCTCGCCTTCGGCCCATCCTGCTCGTAATAAGCGGCCCACTACTCTCATAACTTGCGCCCCGCGCCCGCGCCGCGCCGCGCCGCGCCACGCCGCGCCCCGCCGCGCCGCGCCACGCCGCGCCACGCCGCGCCACGCCGCGCCACAGCCGCGCCACGCCGCGCCACGCCGCGCCACGCCACGCCCCGGCGCGCCACGCCGCGCCACGCCGCGCCACGCCGCGCCACGCCGCGCCACGCCGCGCCACGCCGCGCCACGCCGCGCCACGCCGCGCCACGCCGCGCCACAGCGCCCGTCGTCGCCGGCCGCCTGCGCGGGCTGGCTCGCTCGCAGCGCGCTCTCCATTGATTGGATTCAATGCAGTTTTCGGACCCATCAGCTGTTATGGTCTTTATTCCCGCTAGTGTAATGGATGTATAATTACACGGGATGGCTTGATTGTTGGTGATTCCGGGGCGTCCATTACTAGGGTCATTAGTCCTGTAAATGTAGTGGATGTTTTCCCCTTTGTAGGTGGCGGTGGTCTTCCCCCACTGGATGGGGACCTACCATCGGCTAGCGGGGTTTTCCCTCAATTAGATATCTCCCATCAGCGTCGCATGGACCCAGCCGGGACTAGCTCTACTCGCCCGACTGGTCTCCCGACATGTGTAGTGCATGTTCATGTAAGTGTGTGAATGTAAGGGGTGAGGATAGGACAAGGAAGTCGAAGGAAAGATTGCGCCAGGTCCGTGGCCCGTTTGTTAGGGTTCTGCTCTGGCATTCGCCTGGTGTTGATCGGAGAAACCACGGAAAACTACCGATCAGAGCAGCCGGCCGCTAAAATTCTCCTCCAGACAGCCATTGAATTCGACCTAGCTGACAAACTAATGTCGATAGTCTTGCCACCGTCGGAATTCGAACCTAGGACCTCCCGGTCAAAGGCACTGCAGTGAGCGCGAGATGGCAGTGTTCTTTCCCCGATGGATGATGAGATCCGGCGACAACCTACACATTGACCACCAGCTGAGACAAGTTAGACACTGTCCCAGCCGAGACAAGTTCGAACGTTCCGACAAGTCTCCCGACATATGTGATAGTGTATTGCGTATGAGAGTATATGCGTAAGGAAACAAGAAAGAGAAAGAAAAGATAGCGCGGGATCAGTGACCCGTTTATTAGGGTGCTACTCCGACAATCGTCTGCTATTGATTGGTGAAATCAGGGAAAACTACTGATTCCCTGTTCAGAATTCTTCGCCACACAGCGGCTCAGGCAATCGGCAGCGCCGGGGGATACTGCAATGTCTCAGAGCCTGGGGCAGGGGAGTCGGGTTTGCTTCAGCCATGATCAGTTTTCAAGTGAGCACTTGATGTGACAGAAAATTCAGTACGTGCTTTTAGGGTACCTTTTTCTCATCCGCGAACGGGGGCTCTGATACTTAGTATATCACGCACTCTTGACGGCCTTTCAATCAAAAGCGCTATGAATTGCCATGATACCATATTGGTTGGTTTTTAACTTCGGAGTAACAATTAAGATAATTAATTAAAACTGGATTCTGAATTAATTATGGATTAAAGAAGACAATCGGGTATATAACGTTTTATATAAGATTTTTATACTTAATTTTAAGTAATTTTGTTTTGTGTGTGTCCTTACGGCATTCATTACAGGGATCCCATTAGTCAACTGTTGCAGGTCACAAAAATAAATATTGCTGACCACATGCAATCCGCGGGCCGCCTCTTTCACAAGTCTGGTCTAAGGCAAATAATTAGCCAGACTCGTTTTATACTCCCACAAAGGACACTTGTAGTCTGGGTGGATATACTACTCTTATTTTCTCTTCGCCGTCGTTCTAATTTTATTTGGGCATTCGTCGAGAATTACTGTGCACGTGAGGCAGTAGGTCGACCGAATGTTGACGATGTACTTAGAATCACTAACAGATGGTTCTGTACTTACAAATTATAATGTAAATAACATAAAAATGAAAATACAAATCTGTGCTATCAGATCTCTAAAACGTGTTGCCCAATAACGAAAATAAATTCTTTAAATAATAAATGTCAATGTCGCTCAATTGAGCTGAGAATGTTCGATGATTAGTTCCGCACAACTCTCGCGTGATTATTGCTGCTATAAAACTTTCCTCCTTCGAAAGTGAACACCGGAAGAAGTTTCAATTTCGACTACCTCTGAGCTTCAGAGCAATCTTATTTCGAACGAGTTGGTCACCAAGTTTTGATGGTCACAAAATGGAGGTATGATGAAAGCATTCTTTCAGGATGATGAGAGAAAATGGTGAACAAAGGGCTTTAGTAGTTTTCGAAGTCATAAGAGTGTTTTTAAGCGTGAATAACTACGAGAAACTGTATTCAGAGTATTGGAGCTTGCAAGGGCAAAGTGCCAACAAGTCCCAGCGCGAGGTAGGGCGCGGCTGCTGGGCTCGCCGCGAGGAGCGCCAGTGTTGTGGCGGCGCGGGGACTGCGAGGTGGGTGGCGCGGGGAGGCGGCTCGCCACGCGAGGCGGCAGACGGGCCTATCGATTAAACAATCTGTCTGCGGGGTAGGCTTCTCGGCGCGCGCGGCAGCCGCGCCCTGCGCCGCCCTTCGCCCTGCGCCACACTTCCCTCTCCGCCGCCCTTCGCCGCCAGCGCCGCACTTCGCTCTGCGTCGCTCTTCGTTCTGCACCGCCCTTCGCTGCGCGTCGCCCTGCGCTATCAGCGCTGCACTTCCTTCGCCTTGCCGCCCCACCCATTTATGCGTCGCCCTCTGCTCTGCGCCGCCCTACGCTGCACTGCGCCACCCACGCCGTCCTTCGCCATCCGTGCCGCCCTTCCCCCTGCGCCGCCCTACGCTGCACTGCGCCACCAATGCCGTCCTTCGCCATCCGTGCCGCCCTACGCTGCACTGCGCCACCCACGCCGTCCTTCGCCATCCGTGCCGCCCTTCCCCCTGCGCCGCCCTACGCTGCACTGCGCCACCCACGCCGTCCTTCGCCATCCGTACCGCCCTTCGCTCTGCGCCACCCTCACCGTCCTTCGCCGCTTCGCGCTCTCGCTGCGCCTCCCCACCGTTCGTCCGCCTCCTGCCGTTTCCATCGCTACAATCCCCCTGAGTTAAGGTTCATTCACTATGCAAACACAAGCATAAGCATAACACGTTGACGTCAACATTAACATAAGTGATAGACTGGAGTATTCACAACGTCGAACATAAACGTAAGCAAAATAAGAGTTTCTATTGGTTGTGAGACATACTAGTTCACTATTGGCTGGATGTGAGAATCGATTTCGAGATATCGACTGTGTCCATTACGGGGGGCTCTTGCCATGTTAGTTCGTCTATCGACTTTTTTAGATACTCGATTTTGAGTTAACGTGCTGTTATTGGTTCATTTCTTATTTCTGACATAAGCATAAGCACAGAAGCTTGAAGCTTGCAAGTTACTAAGTGAACGTCTTACGTGCTATGTTTTTGCGAACGCATTGTGCAGGAGTCCGCTTATGGACGTAGTCCTAACTTCTATGTTAACGCCATGCTTATGTTTATGTTTGCATTGTGAATGAGCCTTTTGTCTCAGTCCCAGCGTTAGACCTCGTCCTTAGTGTTTGCCCCTGTTGGGTCGGTGCCCCACTGGTGGGAGATAACTGGATGAGGAAAAACACTGCAAGCCGATGTGTAGGTGGGCGTCGGAGTCACCATCCTGCGAGAGAAGGACACCGCCACATCATGATACACTTGTACTACATTTACGGGACTGGACTAGCAGCTGATGCGGAAACAGTAAACAATCAACGATTCAGGCAATCACTTGGATGCGGTATTAAATATTGTATTAGCAAATAAGAAAATGATTACGAGTGAACGAAAAATTTCATAACTTTTTTTAATACACATTACTAGTCCGCGAAGATAACTAAAGTATTAATTTGTAAATCTAGCAAAACGGCAAAACATTCATGTAATGGAATTCAAGTTTTTTAATTTTTTTCTATTCATTCTCTTGTATTTGTCACAAATTAGCTCTTAACTCCACTGCCTTGTAATGTAACTACAGTGTACTAAAACATATTTCGTCCCCCCCCCCCAAATTACAAATTACTCCTGTACTCATTTACTGAGTATTTATTTCTGATTTTCCTGGCCTCTTGTATTTCGACAAGTTCTTGGTCATTAACAGATTTCATGTGTAGTGTTTGTGAATCCCTGTTTCAACTCTACTCTCTGTTCGGTGTGCCAGCTACGAGTTGCGGCTAAACGCTGAAGAGAACCAGGTGCAGGAGATGGCGCAGTCGTGAAAGGAGGATGTGCGCGCAGACTCTTAGGAAAGATATCGAGGAAGAAGGAGAGAAGAATCAAAAGGTGGATGAGTAACTAGTTACGACTCCGTCACCTCTGCAGCATCGTGGACTGTGAAGTCCTTGGGATATAAGTTCTCACGAAGGAAAATTTTCGGCACCGCTAAGAGGAATTCAACCACTGACTGGAGGAGAATTCTAGTTTCCACCTGCACTATTCAGTGTTTTGTTTCCATGTGAATGCCGGAGCAGTCCCCTAACAAATGGGACACGGACCGCGCGTGATCTTTCCTTCCTCATCCTTGTTCCCTCCTCACCTCTTACAGGTACATTTACACTTGTGGGAAAGCTGATGCGATGGTGTTGACTAATTAAATGGCGATGACTTCCATTATTTCATCATCAACTTAATATTAAGTTCACGGAGATGACTTCCATTATTAACATTTACACTTGTGTACATCCACTATATCACAACACAGGCTGGGAAACCAGTTGAGAGCTTACAGTTTCTCGCGGCAACCATCGACTAGTCGATGCCGGATCACAAGTTGACCGGGAGCTATGGAAGAGTAACTCTAAGAAGGGACCATTTTGAGAGGTCGGGAAACAAATGAACGTCGTACAGCGCGATGACGTTTCAAGAGATTTACAAACAAGCTAACTGTAAACGATTGCACTGACAAACAGAATACATAAGCATAACCTGCAGTAATGTTGCCAGCAGTAGCTGGAAAAGCGGTCCCTTCTAATCGTCATCTCTCTTTACCATTCGGAATATAATAGCCCCACATTTACAAAACTGTTGACCATAGTAGTAGATACGCCTAGAAACAATTAACACTCAATCACGTCGAGAACGAAGCGGTTGGGAAGGTAAAAAACGGAGATGATGAGGACGAGAAATAGAGGGCGCAACCGAGTAGGAGTGATGGGTCGGGTCGGGTCGGGTCGGGTCGGGTCGGTCGGGTCGGGGCGGGTCGGGCGGGGCGGGGCGGGGCGGGTCGGGTCGGGGCGGGGAGGAGGTCGTGGGGCGGGTGGGGCGGGTCGGGGCGGGTCGGGTCGGGTCCGGGTCGTGGCCGGGTCGTGGCGGGTCGTGGCGGGTCGGGTCGGGTCGGGTCCGGGTCCGGGGCGGGGCGGGGCGGGCGGGAGGGGGCGGGGGGGGGGGGGGGGGGGGGGGGCGGGGCGGGCTCGGACGGTGCGCACGTGCTGGTCTCCACGCTCCGACCGCGTCATCCGCCGCCTCACTCTCGCTCGTCCTGCGGCCCCCGCCCCCGCCGAGCTCAAGCTGCTCCCCACAACTTGTGAACTATCCGCTGGAGCGGCAACTCCCGCGCGCGAACAAGTATTTTCGAGGGCGTTGTAACTTGTTTCGGCAAAGCACGCCTCGAGGAGCGCCCGCTAATGCAATTTGTTCGCAACATGTGGCGGCGTGCGAACGCGTATAAAATAATGAGTTAATAAAATGTTTCGCAAGTAATTGTATGTATTTCTCATTTCGCTTTCGTTTAATCTGCCTCCGAATGGTACAACTCGTATTTAATCCTTTCTGATGTTTGTATTATGAAAATATAAACGTTAATTAATAGAATACTTTACAAATTAATGTAAAGATTGCACGAAAGATTTAGAGGGCAATTCATTTTATCAGTTTCATGACGCACAAAATTCATACAGTGCCTGAATGCAACGAAAAATCAAAATACAATTTATAAGATCATAAGTAATCTAGTTGGACCTGTGCGAACATTCCGCATTTTTTATATCATTGTTTTAAAAAAGAAAATAACTTCCAAATTTCTATTTGTACTCGAATCTCTCTTACACGTATCTCGCTTTTAGAGACACAAAAAAAACTGCTTTTAAGAGCCTAAGGCTTATTTTTTGCGAGTTATGCTCGAAGGCAACGTGTGTTGCTATTTGCAAAAGCTCCTGGTGTTCATATTTCATGATCCGTAAGCTTCTAATTTTTTTATATAAATATCTTAGATGAAGACCTTTGGGACAATTCCTCATCCATCAGTGGCACACTTACGGGGTTTGGAGTTGATAGTTTCAAATAAATGTTACGAAACAGACATCTTGCCTTTGCGTATTATATGTAGATGATTTTAATTCGATATTTGTTGTAATTATAGACTCATGGAGCATTATATTATAAAAGCTACTTATGATTTATTATATATATATATATATATATATATATATATATATATATATATAATAAATCATAAATACCTTTTTAGTCTATACCATTCCAACTTGTGAGTGAACTTGGATGAAATATTCAGTAGCCATCTCACGTAAAAAATAAACTCCCTCCCCGACACCATTCTGTAGACTGGCGCGAAAGTGTCCCCTAGAGACGAGTGGGCCACTTTGCGCCTAGAAAGTCCACGCCGCAATCCGCTGGTCTCTCCAGCCGGCAATTCCGCGCTCGTATATTTCTAACAAAACGAGCCCTGTATTAATTTCAGTATTTTATACGTTGAAGTGCACGGTGGGAGAGGTGCGCGTACAAATAACGAAATGCATATGCATGAGCCACTAGCGCGCTCTGGCGGTCCACGGGAAAAACGCCACCGCATTGCCCGTCCGCTTGTCCGGAGGTTCAGCACAATGGGTTTCGCATTAAGCAGAAAACGGTGACTTTTTCGCGCAAAAGAATGGCCGCGAGAAATATCTCCATTGTTGTATGCCACGTAATTGAATATGAGCCGCATTTGCATATGCGATGTTTCAGACGCCGGATCGTCATGTGCTGCCCATGAAATCCACTTGATGTTCCAAAGCCGTGAATGCATGGCGACGTACCGTGTCTCAGGAATGCATAATAGTATATTATGCAACTAGTTTATAATGTTGAAATTTATTGCACGAGTACATATTTTGAAAACGAGCGACGGCAGGAGCGAGTTTTCAAATTTGTGCGAATGCAATAAAGCAGCATTTCAAAAGAGTTGCATACGATATTTTTTGTATAACAGCATTATAATTTTTTAAGAGAATTAACGTTAATTTTTGAAAGAACTTTGTGACGTCATGGGTCTTTGACATCATGAAAAAAAGGTGGTCGGTGGTTCAGTTCCCCACCTTTCGGTTTATCAACCCATGATTTTCTCGTTGCGATTGGCTGAATGTGCGATGATACAATTATTTGTATCAGAAACGACAAATACGTCATCATCCGTGCCATGTCATTTTATGAACGATTTCTTATATCGAAAAAGTTCGTTTATAATACTGGATTTTTTTTTTAATTTTTCAGGTGGTTAAAACGTTTCCTTTAGACAATTAGTAAGTGCTTATGAAAACGTTAGTTCAATATAATGGTTGAGAAACTGAACAAAGAAATAACTTGTTCAGTTACTACATTTAAAATCTCATAAGGAAATCGTTCAGAACTATTAGATCTTGATACATCGCACAAAGAAACATCTTTCGTCATTACTAAAAAAACAACAACATATAAATAGTTTTTTCTTCCCGCTTAACATCGTAACATCAGGTCGTAGAAACGAATTTCGCTTAATAACAACTTTTAGCACTCCATTAACCTACGGACGTTCAAGACATTTCCATTGAACATTAGGTTTCACACATGTGTTCTAAAATGCATTTTGCAGAGTCAACACACTCACAAGAGACTACTCTGTTCGTGGAAGGAACTTGACTTGAAAGAATCTTCTACATCTCCTTTGGTTTGTTTTACGACGTCGCTCACTCGTGAGTTGCATACGCACCTCTCCACTAGCTCGACGCCCCCCCCCCGCCTCTCGCTGCCCCCCCCCCTCCGTGCCCTTCACCCCGCGTCGCCCCCGCATCAGCCGACGTCGAACGACACTCAATACTCGTATTTCATTACTTGGCATTCACAGATGAGAAAAAAATATGGATGTCTGGAGGCGGTACCTGGAATGCTTAGGATGCTTAACGGTGAGTCCTGAAGCTGACGAGTACAACTTCCGCAACGAGGCATCATTTATGGGAATGGCGCTAAGTGAAAATATTCATTTATTGACATTCACTTAAGTTGGTTAATTATTGAGTTAAATAGAAAAATTATAATTTTTAACTTTTCACTCGGTAAGTTGGAGAAAAGCAAGTAGAATAAACAGTAATCGGAGTAATTAAATGTCTGGATGTTACAGTATTTGGTACTGAAAACAATGGGGTGAAAATTATTGATTTAAAATGTCGATGATTTTATTTGTTGCTTAAAAAGATGAACTTCAAAGGAGAATGCAATTAATTACCATCTAATAGAGAATATTATTTTTTGTAAACAAAAATGTGAAAGCTGTACAATGTTTCATTGAACCTTCGATGACTCCAAAACGGGGGTTCCCCGTGTGCAGCTCTTTACTCGCACCGCCCTTGGCCTCAAGTGCTCCCTGAGATCACCTTCACTCCCGTCGTCCTCAATGCGCGGGCCAAGGTGCTTGAGGTAGGTTGTGCCGCGCGAGGTCACCGCCCCCGGCCTCAAAGCCGCCGCCGCCGCCACCGCCGCTGGTGCGCGGCACGTCGGCGCGGCGCCCAAAAGTGGTCCGCGCCGCTCACCTGTCTCGGTGGCACGGCGCAACGTAGCTGTTTCAAATGTCGCCTGATATTCCGACAGATACCTATTTTTGATAACTAGCGAGGCATTCGTGTCTCTTATGCAATGAATTAGTTTCTTCGGTATGATCGTACTGAGAAGGATGTTGGGGAGGACATTTGTATAGATGGTTGCTTTCTCGTTTGTTACTTTGCGAATCATGCAAGATCGAATTTTACTCGAACTGTGTTTAAGAGCAATCTAACATTACATCGAGAATTAAGAGTAACTTGAAGCTGTAGTCTGGTTTATAGCTGGTCGTGTTGTTAGGTATTGAAATTTACACAGTCGATAATGTCTGAGATAGGAAGCAGAAAATTAATTATCAACCCCTAATAGTTTGACCTTGGTGTCTTAATTTCCGTCGAAATTCTGAAATGAGTGTTCCATCAATCAATTTAGCTGCATGTCGCCCCCCCCGACAAACTGATGACGATTTTTTTCTCAATGATACTAGTAATCTATTATTATCCAACAACATTCAGTTATTCACACATCACCAAATTCAATTATTTTAAGATGTTACGTGTGGACACAAGGTTCTAGAATGACAGATTTTGGCATCCCTACACAAAACATTGTATACCAATACAAAACAATATATTTACGAATTATCTCCTAGGAAAGCAGCGAAGTAAGTGAATAAAATAATATACTTCAAAACAGGAGGTGAATCGATTAACATTATTACAAAAAACTCGTATCGCATCGTAAAATTATTTGATCACTTTAGAATATCTAAACAGTTTAAAACTCGTAAATATATTTGGGAAAAGCAGGTTGGATTTATTGATTTTTTGTAAAAAAAAAAAAAAAGAAAAGAATTGGCATATTTTGTCCACGGATCTTCCGATTCCCGACCACTGCGCGGCAGGGCGGGGGCGGGGGCGGCGGCGGCGGTGGCGCGATCACGAGGTCGACGCCCACTCGCCCGCGCGCGGTCCCCACTCGACTCCCGACTCCACTGCCCGCCGCCGCCCCAACCACCTGCTTCTAAGAAGCTGCGGCGCGCAGGCACTCGTTTTTCCCCGGCACGGCGGCTGTTCTAGGGAGGCCGCGACGTGGTGATTGCCACACAACAGGATCCAATGCAACACGGAACTTTGGAAACTACTGCTGGGCGGAGACATTTAGGACAGTCATGGTTGTCGTGGAGATCGGGTGGCGTTCTGTGAAGCAACTTGCAAGAACGGGCCGGGTAAGAAAAGATAATTAAAGGAAAGAGGTTAGTTTTTAATGTTAATTTTGCGGTTGATGAATTTCATGAGGTTTAAAAAACCATTCATCTTGCCGTTGTACGATTAGAAAGCTATATACAATACAAGAAAAACGAAGACAATTTTGATATTCTTAAATTTAAAAAAATAATATAGTGTTTATTTGAAATATCACGAAAATTAATCTGTGCATTTTTCAAATCTCGATTAAACTTTTTCGCAGTTTTCAAGCAAAATGACTGAAAATTGGATACACAGTTTCGAGGTGCGCAATTGACTTCACAATAACAAGAAAAAAAATTCTTCTCTTCGAATGTTCACAGAAGGCACTTAAAAGAAGTGCTTTACAGAATGCATCACGGGCACACTTCGAAAAAAATCGCAGTTCAGCTACTGCCGTGTGTACATTGCAAATGACTGTGATATGCTAATAAGTGTTTCCCCTCGCTAAGTCAAACTTCTTAACACGCAATCACGCCTCCCAAACGCAACATATGATTTAACGACTGTTGGACGCTGAATATACAGAGCAGCGCGTAGGCCAGCAAAGAAATTGCCACTGGCACGTCTCCAGAAGCGGGACCCCTCACTCGCCGCCACGGCTCCCGCTGCCGGCGCGGAGGCCGGGATGCTGCGGAGCAAAAGCGGATGAAGACATTGGAGGCTCCAGAACCACGGGAATTGCGAGGCTCCTCGAGTAGTATTTGCTCAGGCCCACGGTTTAAAAAACGCATTAGCTTTGTGGAATTTCACAGAATAATTTCTTCTCGTTAGCCTGCTGTATGGCTTCTGCTGTTTCCTCGGCATAACATACTATATAGATATCGCATCGGAGAAATTTTTTCTCAGTCACGTCAGTAATAACTCATTACCAATCACGTACGAATTCAGTTAGGTTTTTTAAATTTTGGTTTTCAACTATTGCTTTTTCATCTTTATTCTAAAGGACACTCAGTGTGCCCCGAGCTGCAGCACCTACGTTCGTACCTCAATCCGATCTTGCTGAGAGGCTAAGTTTTCCCTGTAGGAACTGTACTCCTCGTGTGACCATCAGTTGAATCAAAGAAATGGAGTCAATTTTTATTTCATAGATCATTTTATGTTAAAGTTCCGGTAATCAGAATCTTTAAAAATCTGGTCGTACGTTTAAAGGGTTTATTGGTTAATTAATCACATAAAAACTGAATTAACAACGTTATCTTTTATCAGAGGGCTACAGAGAGGGTAGACCTAGAATGAGGTGGTCAGAGCTGTTCTGAGTCTCGGAACGGGCCATTGGCTCCCAACCCTTGTCAAGGAAGAAGAAGAAGTATTTTATCAGGTTCCGCTTTTACAATATAGAAACCAGATAATGATTTCATGGAAGTAAATTAGGAACCTTTCGAGATTGCTGAATTGCATATTGGGTCTTAAATTATAATCATTACATATTTGATTAAGTGGTTGGTTGAATTAAAAAAACGCTCATGAATAATTATATTAGATCATTCATTACTAGACATCGGATGTTTAGGGAAATGCCTATTTTTTTCTAGAAAACTTATTCAAAGGCTGATAATATATGTGCACGAATCATGACAAATGATGACATATGACGAAGTTTTATAATGCTTATTTTTGCTTATTTGAGCATAAATGCCTATTTTTTGCATAAATACCTTTTTTAGGACTTTTTTTGCCTTTTATTTATTATATTTATTTACAATGCTAAGATATCGGAAAATCGGTGATGGTCCAACGTGACCATTCATTATGAAATCTTCAATTCACGTCTTGAAATTTAAAATTACGAGTGAATTCCCGAAAGTATACCAACTGATTTTTCTCCATTTCCCCATTTCATAAATACCAGCCATGATCTGAGAACATGGACGATACACCAAGAGAACAGAAATTTTAAGTGGAAATAAAGATAAATTCCCAGAAGGTTTCAGTGGTGCTAGTGTTGGACTGCTAAAATATATGCCAGTCACATCGTTCAGATATCCTTCTCCGCATTCAAACTGATTTTGTCTCCCAGTCGTCGCAAATTTGAAATTGTTATCCTTGAAAAGTTACTGGTAATATGCAAATATTACTGGTTAATGGAAACTATTAAGAATAAAATGTAGAAGAGTTGTAAATGTGTAAATCTAGTTTTACATTAAAATATACGACTGGTTTTGTGCATTTAAGTTTACAAAATAATATAGACAAAAAATACAATTTTTCCATTTTAATGTGTATGGCTCTTATGACAGTGCCTTTTTCCTCCTTATTCTTGACTTTTTCAGCGCCTTTTTAGGCGCCTAAAAGACGATTTTTTAGTGCTTAAACATCCGATGTCTATTCATTACTAATTTGGTCATCTACTACATTAATAAATACTAAATGTATTGGTTGGTCCTTATTGAATAAAACCGTAGGTATTAAAAGTTCATTATTATTAGTTTCAACTACATTCTTGCTCACATAAATATCGGTTTAGAAGAGCTTGTTAGTGAGGTAGTGTGGTTGAAAAAAAAGCGCAGGTCGGTTTGGGCTTCCGCAAATCTGGTGAGCAGCAAATGGGGTCCTTGGGAGCGGTGGCTAGCGGTGGCTGGCGGCGGCGGCGGCGGCGGCGGCGGCGGTGCGGCGGCGCCGCGCGGGGGCGGCCGGCGGCGGCGGCGGCTGGGGATTGTTCTGCGAGCGGCGACCTCGCGGCCGGCGTTGACTCAGAACAATCACCGGCAATTGGGACCGTAACGAGCGGCCGAGACGAAGCTCTACGTGGCCTGAAACTCGACGCGGTGGTGGCGGCGGTGGCGGTGGCGGTCACTGTGGGACGGTGACGGCAACGATACAGGCCCCTTCTGGCGGCAGCGGCGTGGTGATATCGGCGGCTGCAGGACGAGGGGCAGATGGGGATTGTGGAAGTGGTAGCACAGATGAATGTTGATGCGGTGGTGTTGCACAATGGAAGAAGGGCGGAAGCGTCGCCGACGGATGTGGCGGTGGAGCTGGAGATAGGGGTGGAGCTGGCGATGGCAGTAAAAGTGACGATGGAGCTGGCCATGGCGGTGGAGCTGACGATGGCTGTAAAGGTGGCGGTGGAGCAGGCGATGGCGGTGGAGCAGGCGATGGCGGTGGAGCAGGCGATGGCGGTGGAGCAGGCGATGGCGATGGCGGTGGAGCAGGCGATGGTGGTGGAGCAGGCGGTGGAACTGGCGATCGCAGTAAAGGTGGCGGTGAAGTTGGCAACGGCGGTGGAGCTGGAACTGGCGACTGTGGTGGAGGTGGCGGTGAAGTTGGTGGTAGTGGTGGAGGTGGCGGCTGAGAAGGAAGCTGCGGCGGCGGCGTCTGTGATGCATGTGGAGATTACGCTGACGGGCAGTGGCGGCAGCTACAACACTGGAGGGTATTGGTGCAGTATGGTTTCGGCAATGGCTGCGCCACAGGGGAGTTGCTACGAGCAAGAAGAGGTGGAGGACCGAGCGCAAGGGCGCAGTGTTTAGCCACCCCGGCCACTGCTCTTCGGAGGGAGAATAACGAGCTTCGATGCAACAGGCGAGTGGGCCGTAAGCCCGTTTGAAAGCAGAGATTACCGGAAACGGTGTGTTACGCTCCATTACTGGAACTTTGTCATCGTCGAAGTTTGGTACTAGGGAAATTATTGCAGCAATTGAACTTTCTTACAATTACACGAAGTCATGACGATCATCTAACAAAGAGTACGAACGAATGAATCCAGTGGTAGAAAGGACAACGAAAAGATTTTCCTAATTTTAAGCTCAAATAATTTTATTTAGAAAGATCTAACAGTCATATCTGTGAATTTCGCCATAGACGATCTACAAATAAAGATTTCTGAGGATTTAGAGTGAAAAATAATACTTCTTCGGATATTTGAATTTCCACTACAGAAACATGCAAGCACTTTAGACATGCGTTCAGAACACCGCGGACAATTAATATTCTGTAATGATTGTGATCTCTGAATTGTGCCTGTTGATTGTATACAGTACAGATTGTTTTCTTCCCTGTTTGCTACCTTAAAGAAAAATAGGCAAAACATTTTTTCTTCTTCTAAAATATGTTTGGACGGTCTCTACAATTGCACTTCAATTGAATGTTGAGTATCGACTAAAAGGAACTTACGGCAACTACTCGTCGCATGTAAATAGTCTTGTGAAAGCAGGGCCGAAACTTGAGGTTTGGGTGCCTCGGGCAACAGATTATAATACCCCCTACCCCTCTTTATTGTTTCTTCCATTCCAGCCACATTTATTTTCTAAGAATGATTCGACATTCTAAATAATCCAAGTAGACTTTAAACACTTTAATCAATTTTTTTATTCTATATTCTTGATGAGTGATTTTATATTTTTCTTCCTGTTAAAACCTGTTATGAGAGAAAACAAATTGAAGTGAAAATATAAATGTCATAAGCGAAGGTTAATTTTTCAGTTTTATCTAAAATCTACCTAAAATCGATTCATATTTTTCTTCCTCACTTCTAAACCCGCTTGCGTCGTGATGCAACGGGCGTCGTTTTATAACGTGCTAAAGAAAAAGCTGTGAAACATGTGTGCAAGTTTGCGATGTATTTTAAACCGCTTGAATCGCTCCACTTAATGTAAATGTATTTGCTTTTCTTGAAGTAGATAAACTTGAACACGAAGCATTCGGTCTTGGGAGGGTGCACTGAAAACACGACAAAGATTCACCCCGAATTCTAGCCCTTTTTAGGTAATATTTGTGAATATGTAGAATGAAGCAGATACGGACGCAACGAAGTTTGTTTAGCTAGTAATTACGAGAAAATGACAATTAACTTTAGTTTTCGTTCTATAATCCAATGAAATGAACTATCAGAAATTCTGGTTTGCTAAAACTGTATTTTCAAATTTGCTTAATGCAAGTTCATTGTGAATTATGTTATCTACAATATTTCCCACATATCTCTGAATATAGCACGCATAAATTAAATACACTCACTATTTCCACGATCGAAGACGACACCAGATTGTAAACGTGCGCGATGCACCCAGCCAGCAACTCACCTGCAAAGAAAGTAAAATCGTGTTAGTGACTTTTATGATTACACACTGAGAAGTGAATTAACAAAATTAATTTTTCACAGTCAGATACAGGGAAGGAAACGCAAATCATGTCTTTACGAATTTATAAAACTTTTACATGCGAAAGGTAATACGTGCTTTGTTTGTTCCTTGCTGTGTTGACAAAGAGTTCATTGTTCACTTTCAAACCATTAGAAATATAACATTCACAAAATAAAAACAATCGATACAAACGCACTCAACTAAAATGTTTATTTTATTGATGAGCAAGAAGACAATTATTTTCAGTCAATACAAATAACTGCCGCGTCAATATAAATAACGCGTTTCGCCACACGACATACAATCGTATAATGAGTATTGAAGTACATTTTCAAAAAATCATCGTTCTCTCCACAGGTATATTCGTTATCCAATTAACTAAAAAATATTTAACAGGTATTCTCATAATTTAGAGAATGGCATATTATGTTGTACATTCATTATCAGTACATCTCAATGTCACATGCATTCGCTCCCCCACAACTCTATTCTATTGCGTGATTACTCCAATCCTTCCCTGTTTATATGCACCGAATAAGAATTAAAAACCATTCTATCAGACAGATCTGTGTTCACTCCTAGTTCTGCATGAAGGACTCAGCCTTTGTCCGTCAGAAGCTGCGGGCCCATCCTGAGAGCGACCGGGGGTTGATTGCCCGCAAGCCCGCACGTCGGCACTTCTCCAACCGCAGGGATGGCCAAACTCTCAATGCAGCCTTACAATCCCCCCGACTCCTGTCCCCAGGTGTGCACCCCTCACTCTCCCATTCTACAGCTCGCACGGAGGAATTCGCTGACGCCTCAGCGATGCAGAATGGCCCATCGAATCTAGTAGAAGTCGTTTCCATCCTCCGAAAGAAGGTTCTTTCGCTTTGTCGACTCCGGATCACCGCCCTCCGTCGCTCTATACACGCGGAGATTGGATCTCCTGTATAGAGCCATTCCGCACACAAGTGCCAGTCGAGACGTGTTATGTAACCGCTCTTCATCGTTGTATCAGGGCGCTTCATCTTTATGCGAGAGCTAACACAGGTAAGCGCGAGTGACGCACGTAGGTTCGAATTACACGACCGTCCAAGGGGATGCGGCATCGCGGCAAGAAACAGGCGCAAGCGGAAACATATGAGTATCGACAGCTGTCGTCGGATCGCTGCGTCTCTTCGGATGACGTCCGACCAACCCGTCCGCGTCACGGGCGACGAAGCCACACAGCCCTCGCGCCACGTGACGTCAGGGGATCAATTTGCGTCTTTGCGTCTGGGGCACTCGTTGGGCGCCAATGCAACACGAAACTGCTCCCTCCCACCGCCTCCGATCGTTTCTTCGATCGCTTTAAGCGGGCTATTGACTCCTATTGACAAATAGCTCATGTTGAGATATTGATGATGGTAAACGCGGCTGATCCACGGAAGCGGATGGCATGAGAGCCATGCCCCACTCACGCAACGTTGTTTTGTCATTTTACTTAATTTATTCGCATCAATTGCCACGTACAGTCGACTCCGGTTATAGTGAACTTCCGGGGACTAACATTTTTGGTTCACTTTATCAGAGGTTCACTATAGGTGATTATGTCAGCATTGTCTCAGTAAGGTCCTCATTCAGGGTCCGCTACCTTTACCTCAGCCTTCTTCGATTACGATTACCAGAGATTTCTTCGATTATGTCCTTTGGCCGACAATATTTTTTCAAGCTGTCTGGTGTTGAAATTTGTGGCACTGAGGCAATATTTTCTTTCCCAGAAGGGAATTAATTTCTAGAACGTTGCATTTCCGTTCACCATTGCCGAGGTTCAGGCCCCCTACAACCCAATCTTCTTATGCTTATTTGTAATGTAAATGAAACGGGACCAGTGACTTAAGTTAACTATAACTGAGGGTTCACTATATCCGAGTTCATTATAACCAGAATCAACTGTATTGATCAAATAACATACAAAGGAGCATTCCCATAATGAATCTTGCACCTGTTTAATTTCTGGCCTCTCATTTTTCAGTATCTCAAAAATATTCTTGAATGGGAGAGGAGCCTCCGAATTAAAATTGTTTCCTTCCTCTGATATACTCAGAATTCGCGCCTGTAAAACTAGGATACTATAACGTATATTTTCTATTCGACAGAAAATTGTCGCAAAGTGTGAGATACGCATCGTCACTTTTTCCTTAAAATGAAAATAAATAAAATTATTTAATAACTTAATTTAATAAATCTTACAAATTTAATGTTATCTCCATTCGAAAGTTTCAGACAAATAAAATGCCTTTATCCGCTCTGTATTAATGATAGTCACGGAAACTTTCCCAGAAGCACTCAGTCTGTTCTGGTTTCGCATAAAAATGAGTCCCGAAATTTTAACGCATGCGTTGACAATGAAAAAGTGGGAACTTTCGCTTGTGCTCGGCGCCGCTATAAATCAGCCCGGAACATTCCTTCCCTTGCGCTCAACGGCAGGGCGGGGACGACACCGTTTCTCCATCTGCCCACCCCCGCCACGCGAACGGGCCAGTAGTTTGCTCGCGTCCCCGGCGCCGAGGCTCCCTCGCCCGTCGCCGGAACACGCACAATTACTTCCGCCCCCGATGCATCTGGCTGCGATCGCTTTCGAACTTTCGGAAGCGCGTAGTTTGGCCAACTTGTTCTCTTCTTCGATGATTCTCGGAGGGTTGATTTCTACATTGTATTAGTTGAAACAGGCTAGGCTTAAATGTGGTGTTTCAGTGTGTGTCGATGAAATTATATTTTCTAGTGTTCGCATTGCAATAATAATAATAATAATAATAATAATTATTATTATTATTATTATTATTATTGTTATTGTTATTATTCCTTCATTGTTTCATTTTTAATCTGTGCGCTATTTAGTTCAGACATTTTTTCAACTGGAAGAGAGAATTAGAAAATAACTCTTATTTTAATTTAAAATATTTGGAGAATTCAATTCAAACTTGAAATACATTTTATAATGCACATTTCATAAAACATTGAGTTTTGTTCTTTTGTAGAATTATACTGAAGTTAGATTTACTCATGTAAATATAAATATTTGCATTCTTTCAAAAGCAAGTCGGTGAATAGTTGAAACAAGCTTTTAACATTCGTTTCCTACTTGAACAAAATCAAACGGTTATTTTGCAATAGTTTTCTGGGAATGCAATAAACAAAGACGCTTTTAAGTAGTCTTTTTTTCATTCACAATTAGGGAAACACGCCAGGTCATTTCGCCAGAACCGAAATAGCGAACAAAAACGGTTACCACATACGTGAACCGTACGGCGTTAGTCAGAGGACCATGGCGTGAGTCGCAGGTCGACTTCCGTTCGCCGCGGTCTTTTTCCCTTGCCTCAGGTAACAAGAAAATTCAATTCTGTAACCCGCCGCGTGGCCTTGAACGGCTGCGACTGGGAAAGTACGGGTGATCTTGGTGGCGCCGTCACTGCCTCAGGTCGGCAACCCGCTGAACGCCAGGCGCCGACAAGTCGGTCGTCCCTCAGCTACTTTTGCTCGGCTCTCGAGATCAAGAGAATAGAAAGCGATGTAACTCGTAGGTGGGGCAGTTTAATGAGGCATGGGTGAGGGGATGACGTTATGGGGCATCGCTATAAGAAGCAAGGATACAGGAAGAAGTAGTCACGGAAGAAGGGCGGGCCGAGAAATTGCAACATCGAAAAATGTCTACTCAGAAAGGGGATGACACAGGCCTGTAAATGTTAATCAATGCCCATTCGTTTCAGTACATAACAAATTGCGCACGGAATTTGACTTACCAATTAATCAAAGTTTTATTCGTAATTACTTTTAAAATAAAATCATAATTATCTTAATTATGATATTAATTTCTGGCATCTCCAAAAAGGTTATGTATACATTTATTCATCATCCTGAAAAATTTAAAATTGAACTAGTGAGTTAGACTGAAGACGTCCGTTAGTGCGGTTGTAAAATAGTTTGCTAGTGAGTTAGACTGAAGACGTCCGATCCATTTCTTTATTTTTAATACATACTTCGTTCATAGTAAATGCAGAATTATAAATGAAAGTATATTAGAATCTTCCATCGTGAAGTGATCCACATTTGTGAACAACTGCGTACGTTTCAGGTATGTTTATTTCATCATCATATGTACGAATTAATATTGTTTCATTTGAACGACATTAAAGACATTAAAATATCTGAATAGAAAAGTAGGTTGTATCCTATTTACATCCTTTATGTTTTAGAATATTGGAATAAAACGTTGGCTTTGATTTTCTAACTAACAAATACTTCAACAGCATTCTACATGAGCGATAATATTTCTTGAATTTGATAATTTGATGGAATTGTTCAACAAAAGCCCCTTTTTATTTCTTAGAAGGAAATTAGTTCTAATTTCTTTCAGGAGCAATAATGGAATAAACAGTTTGCTGTTGCTAGATATTAATATAATAAATTCAAATAAGTGACATCTAATGAGTTACAAAATGAAAATTAACGGAGATAGTTAATTAAGTTAGTGTTATTAATAGTTACACGGGAATGTGCTTAACAAAAAGAGAGGTAACAACAATCATTTCTAAAACATTGTATATTTTATCTGAAATAGAGTTGAAAATGTTTGATTTGCCAACTTTTACTGTGTTCGGGCAAATTTAATAACAGTTCATTTCTCTCACTTTTTAACAGATTATCATTATTGATATCAGTTAATATCATGAAAATTATTTGTAACATTCCCTCACAAAATGTACCACAAATGTCAAAACAGAACAGCGCATCAACCCAGGAATGGCGTTCCTAATACAGTAGTCTGCAGCGAATACCGCTGTTGACAAGTCTCTCCCCTGAGAGACGAACCTGTCGAGTCACTTAGCATCGTGTCACGCGACTCCACCCATTCGTCAGCCCGCAAAATGGCCACAAACGACATACGAAGGGGCTCGCTATTTGTGTCTCGGTGGCACGAGGGAATGATGCAGTGGTTTCTGCCCGTCAGCGCACAGACGCTGTTCGCCGGAGTGAAACAACAAAACGCCCAACATGTGAAGTGTGTGTACAGCGTGATGGCTCGAAGTTCAAGGCAAGGGGGAAGAGAGCTGCACTAAGTGGGCAGCAAAAAACCTAAGGAAATCATGAGAAAAATAAGAATTGTAAGTTTGAAGTGTAAAACCTCCAATTCCACAGTATTTGAGTGTATTAGATTTCATTTTACGGAAGAGCATGGAACGTTTGGACGTTATCGCCAAGTTGGTACGTAATACAAAAATGTCTCATCATACTGGAACATCTCGACAGTTCTGATTATGAACGTAATAATTTAAAACGCTAGTTTTTAAACTGGTGAAATTATAAATATTTTCACTCATTTTAATTTGAACTTTATTTACAGTTGATTAATTTGCAGCTAGCATCTCGTCGGCGTTGCTATTACTCTATGTTGTAAGATATTTGCGTATTGGTAGCTAAAAATCTCGTCATAATGAAACTAGATTTCCCCAATATTTCTTAAAAATAAGTATATTTTTACTGATAATTCATAGTTAAACGTAACAATTCATATCCAATCACTGCTGGTGTCCCTCTAGATTCCATTCTCTCTTCAATCAGCGTGAATATATACCCATCATACCTCCCAGAACTAAAAAATTCAAACATTTCTTTATCCGGAGGTGATACAAGATTTTTTTATCTCAGGTTCCAATATTCAAGTAGCTTATGAGATGTACATTATGACGTCGACAGATCTAGTAAATGAACTGAATACTTTTAAAATCCCTAATTCACTTCTTTACGTACTTAATATAATAAAAGAGAATCGGAGAAAATCACAATTTTTCTTTGGATGTCCAATTCTAAAAGTTAATTTGTTAATACTTTCAATCCCTTTACATAAGACATTTTTGAACCAGATATAAAATATAATAATCTAAACGCGTTTCCCGAATTACTTTCAGAAGCATAATTTCCACAAAACGTGATAAAATCTTTAACAGAAGCACGTGAAGGCACACCTTGAGGTAAGTATATCGCAACTTCATTTCTGCCTCCGCGCGGTTTTTCGCACGCGCTGGAAATTAACAGCAGCGGGTAGCACGGTGGGAACTGTGCGAAGGCATCGCACCATCGCAGCTCGACATCAGCATCGGGGAGGAAAGTGAAAAACCTAACGGCAGCGAAACGTGGCCCCTTCCTGCCGCTGGAACGAGGCGTCTGGGGCGATCGCACCGCGGCGAGGCCGCCGACGAGGCGGAGCGCAAGCCGACACCGCTCGCGCAGCGAAAAACTTACATCGAGTGGCCTGGCGCTCGGCGCGAAGGTGGAGGCGGCCGGGCGCGGAGGGAATCGCGCAGGCGGAGAAGGCGACGGAGGCGGAGGGAATGGCGAAGGGGAGAAGGCGACGGAGGCGGAGGGAATGGCGACGGAGGTGATGGCGGTGGAGGCGACGGGAGGCGGAGGGAATGGTGAAGGGGAGAAGGCGATGGAGGCGACGGGAGGCGGAGGGAATCGCGCAGGCGGAGAAACGATGGAGGCAGTGGCGGCGGAGGGAATGGCGAAGGGGAGAAGGCGACGGAGGCGATGGCGGTGGAGGCGACGGGAGGCGGAGGGAATAGCGAAGGGGAGAAGGCGATGGAAGCGATGGCTGTGCAGACGATGAAGACGGCGGAGTTGATTGGAGTGGAGGGAAATACTGTGGAGGCTAGGCAACGGTGGCGATGGGGACGATTAAAGATACGAAGGCAGCGGATAAGGAAAAGACGTGAGAAATCGAGAGCGTCTAGAAAATGGTCTAAAGAATGGGCGTCCGCTTCGATTCTGTGATAAGAATCAACTCGTTTTAATTATCTAACATTTCAGGTGTCTGTTCTTTTTTATCTAAAACATCAATATGAGTAATAATATTACTTATCAGTATGTTTCGTATTTTAATTTTGCAATACAATTGTACGATATCATCTGCAAAGTTATATCACGAAAGAATTGTAACTTGTAAAAGTTTCAATCATCACGTTTTGGTATCCACTCAGAATAAGCGGAAATCCACAATAGTTAATAAAATTTATTGATGACTTTTGGAAGCCGGCGAATGTTTATATTACCCCGTTTCAAAAGAGCAAGTACATCACGAAATTTGAAGTCGTATCACGCATTAGAGTGAGAAAATTACATTAGTGTGGAAAACATTCTGACTTCATGAACTTACATATTAGCCTCGGAGGCATCGAAAGCAGAAGTCTCGAAGTGAATTCGCAGAGAAGGTACTACCCGACCAATTTTCTGGTATTCGGAATCACAGCTTTACTCAGTACGGCACGTTCGGATCCCAAATGGTTTACCGTGATTTCCGAAATGACCGAGCTGAGCTGGGCAAAGACGAGTAAAAAAAAAAAGTGCACGACTTTCTGCATCCAAAAGCGAAGTTGGGAGAAGAATAGATGGAGATGGTGACGAGAGATGCGGCAGGGCGCCAGCATATCGCTTACGCGGCGCGGGATGCTGTTCTCGCCTTGTTACGTGGGCGCTGACGAGGCGAGTCTCCCTCCGCCGGAGGAAATCCCAGCGGTCACGGGTTCACGGGCGGATGGCGCAAATCTATCGCAGGAAGTCCCTCGGGACGGCGGTGGGACGCGCAAGGAACTGGATTGGTGTAATTCGAACGCCATTATTTTCTCCCCGAAGTAAGGAGGATTCACAAAGCGTACAATACTTAAGGCGTTAAAAGCTGAGTCACGTAGCTATAACACGAATCCCCTGTTGCAATTATAAATCTATTACTTGCCAATGAATTTGAGAGATTTTCGGCTGCACTGGACGTGTATAGTATTTAGGTTGTATATGAGAATGAAAATGTCGATTCATTTGTTCGTCAATGCTCCAAATTTTCTGATTTTCTTCTCCTCTCATGGAGACAAATTAAAAAAGGTACTCAAGGTCGATTCAACACAGTACCACCAATCGCCCACGTTACAATAATTGATTTCTGTAGCAGTGGTCTTACTATGATCCATACAGTCTTTCTTCCGTCACGTAAAACGCCGAACTCAGACACACTATTTATGACATAAACTCGTTGTCGCAACATAATCTTATTAATAAGCACCATCTAAATTTAGGTGTCACTATTCCATTTCGGTACATCACAAACTTTCCTTTACCAGAATCAACAATAGAGAGTTTGTGCACCCTCGAACTTTAAAACACTATTGATCTTCTGCGCATGCGCACTTTACGTTTCGCATCAATTTTGAGCATTTGCGCATGAGCAGAAGTTTGACAGTCGGTCCGCAAAGGCGGGCACGAACTATTGCGACCGTACCGGGAGCGGTAGCTCAGTGCATCAACTGATGTCACTGCAGCGCCTTTGACCGGGAGGTCCTCGGTTCGAGTCCTGATGGCGGCAGGATTTTTGACACTAGCTTTTCAGCTAGGTCGAATTCAGTCACTGTCTGGAGGAGAATTCTAGCGGCCGGCTGCTCTAATCGGTAGTTTTCCGTGGTTTCTCCGTTCAACACCAGGCAAATGCCGGAGCAGTACCCTACCAAACGGGCCACGGACCTCGCGCGATCTGTCCTTCCTCTTCCTTGTCCTAACCTATCCCCTTACACACACTTACACTAACACGCACTACACTACCACATATCCCGGGAGACCGGTCGGGAGCTTAGAGCTTGTCCCGGCAGAGGCGGTGCCCCGCTGGTGGGAGAGTCCTGGTTAGGGGCAAACCCCACTAACCGGCGGTAGGTCGGTGCCGTATCTCGCCATCCAGCGGGGGAAGATCACCGCCATCTCCCGACAAAAAAGCATGCACTACACTAACGGGACTAATGACCAAAGCAGTTGGCGCGCCCGGAAACACGAAAAATCAATCAATCTATTGCTACTGTGACACCGCCGTTACTTTGAAATCGCTCTCCGCCACCACTGCTAACGTCATCGCCGCCGTCGCCGTGCCGCCTTCCCAGCAAACGTTCCAGCCGCCTCCGTCACCGGCGGAGGCGACGCCCATACCGGTTCGGCGGGCGCGGGTGCGGGGGCGGGGCGGCGAGCCGTTAGCGCCGAGCGATGCCTCTGCGTGGGCTGCAGCGGGAGGCGGTGGCGGCCATGCAAATACGGGGAGCTTTGGGGGCGAAGAACGCACCGGATTGGCTAATAAGAGCGAGAAAGAGATATTGATATGTATTGCAATTAATGACATGGCCGAGGTGGTTAGAGCGACTACCGGCGCAGCCCCTCGAGGTCGCGGGTTCGAGTCCCGCCGTACGGTTGTTTGTTCCTAAATTGAAACATCCCAAACTAGTACTTTATTTCGGAAAAGGTCGTTGAAGTGCTTTATTTATTTCTTCAGAGATTTGTCGTTCCAAATCCTACCTCCTGTTTGTTTGACAAGCTATTCAGCTACAAACAGTACACTTCGTACTCATTTGATAACGTAACGTATTAATTTGGATGTATCTGATATATTGATATGTATTGCAATTAATGACATGGCCGAGGTGGTTAGAGCGAGTACCGACGCAGCGCCTCGAGGTCGCGGGTTCGAGTCCCGCCGTATGGTTGTTTGTTCCTTGTCTTTCCTGTATGTGTGTCGTCGCGGAAGGCCTTGTGAATCTGCTGACCGCAGACCGAGAAACCCGCATGTGTGTCTAGTGTAAAGGTTAATATGTGTTCCCATGAGGGAAATAGTGGATACGCGGCGCGGATAGTCGAAATCAGCTTCCCCTGAAACTGGAAAATGACCCCGGAAGAAGGAAAAACAAAATGCTATTAATGGCATGAAACGATCCACGTTTTATTTAATTTCTGAGAGTACTGATCGAAAGGAACTACTTTCCTTTACCAGATTTGGATACGTACATTAACCGTAAAAAGTGTTGAATGAGGATCATGGCCAGAAAATATTGGTGAAACTTCAGCACAGAAACATGAAGTTGCTGCTGTAACAAAGCCAGCGACCACAAGACAAAAACACGTGCAGCGAGTTGCTGACCCTACAATCTCGGCGCGCATTCGTGCATCCGAACATCGTCGCGATACTTGAAGTTTCGATTGTAGTACTATTGTCGATATATTCTCAATATTGCAGTACACGTGACAAATTGTTTTCCATACGGAAAAATATAAATAATTGGCAGGTAGTGATTGGGCTTTTATAATCGTATTATCACGTTAAGCGAGTTCTTTTCTTTTTTTGACGTCACAATTTACAGTTTACATAAGTACAATAGGAAAAAATTTCTAGAGAGATACACTTAAAGAATAGAAAATGGTTCACAGGAAAATGACCACAGCAGTTGACATGACTATATCAATCGACGATATTCTATCCTAACAATAATTTGTTTTCCTGGTCGTATCAGTGACAAAGGCTTCCCTACGCACTTGACGCGTTCGTGGAATCCGCCTAGCAGGCGCGCCTACGCTTTGTGCTGCCCGAGATGGGAGGAGGCCAATCGCTGCGATTCCCATCCACGCTAATTGCGTGCTGAGAAGTTCTTTCAGAGAGCGTTGTATATCGCCACTGCACCGTTCATGTCACTTAATGCCCATGAAATGTGTGTTAGGATAACACTTCCAGTAACTTTTAGTAACATACACTTTTATTTGCGAAGAGTACTAGATTATTTTATGCAAGTTTCGATTTTTTTGTTTCATTTGTTTTTCGTTTCTCATCCTATCGGTCAAGAGACCATTAATGACTAATAATACAGCATACTTAATATATTGTGAGGGGGGGAGATTTGATCGGGACAACGTTTTTGCGATGCAAATTTAAATCTCAATAGATCGTCCTTACAACACAAAGCTTGAAAGAAATTATTTCAACTACCTTCTGCTAACATGCAAACTTTAATAATAATAATAATAATAATAATAATAATAATAATAATAATAATAATAATAATAATAATAATAATAATAATAATAATAATAATAATAATAATAATAATAATAATAATATCTCACGACTTTCTCGCCTATTTGATTTACGCTGTCCATTCCCTATCCGTTAAAACAGTTCCTCGTGTGCTCGAATCCGTTTGATTTTTTTTTCTTTCTTTCTCGGAGCCCTGAAAAAAAATCACGTATGATTTTTGAATTTTCGTGAAAGGCAACAGCTTTGATCTTAACTCATATGTTCTGTAAATGGCGACGAGATTAAAACTGTCGACTTCATTGATATGTGCAACACATATCAAAATGAAATATAAAGAAAACAAAACATGTCAGGCTGAGAAGACTTTTTTCGTTTAAATTCTATCAACATATATAAATTGCAGAATCACAAACCTATAATTCTTTGTGTCAACACAGTTTCTATCTCGGTGATCCATATAAGTAATTAATGAGATCTGTAAACTCATTAATAAAATTTAATGATATTGATTGAGCAAACCGCCTCGATCCCGCCTTTCACGGCTGTGTTCCCGAACTTCGGTCAAGTACATCTGAAGAGGACAGCTGGCGTGTTTATGACTTAGTGACCACTGGACCATATAACGCATGAAAGCTTATCGGCGAAATATAGATAGCATGTTGCATTCCAATGTTTTAAGAATAAGCTCTCAAACGTCTGTGAACGTAAATCGTATATGTCTATTCCAAAATACTCATCTTCACTCAGAATGTGAGCAGTTCGTTGAAAATTTAATTAGAAAGGGAATAATTTACACTGGCCTACAAATAATATAAGAATAACTTAAAAGACAAAATGTGAAAGCTGGTCGCATTCTGGAGAACAAAAAAAGAAATATAACTATACAGGATGGTCACTGATTTCCTGAAGCAAATTTTCCTGACTTATCCCGTTTTTTTCAAGACATTTAGAAAAATGTTCTCTGCTACGATTTGAAAAGTATCACACTATTTTTAAAAAATATTAAAACAAACCTGACACGAATTTGACAGCGCTGTTTTCGCCGTGGCAAAGTACAAATTACAGCAACCTCAATACATAGAAATTGAGCAAAATATAATGCTGTGCTATTTTTTGAAGAATAATATCAAGTTTTATAACCACCTCAGTATTTTCCTATTGACCTTTTCAGAGCAATGAAATTTCCTGATTTTCTCCGTTTTTTATGTTTCACAGAATGTGACCACCCTGCTACATAAGTCTGACAAAGTGGCTTTAATTTCATCTCCCAACACAAGCTTTAATTACATTCAAATCCTTCAGCCTGTTTTTTTCATCTGAAATATTACACAGAAAAAATATTTGGACTGACTAGAGGTCATATACATTCAACGTGATTATGAAATATAACACGTTATGTACAAGTGAATTATTTGTTGTTGAACGAATTTCATTCAACGAAATATTTTATTTTGTCCAAAACAGAAAGAATTACGAACTAGTCTTTTCTTTGTGTAAACAAGAAGTGACAACGTCTATAAATGAAACACGTCTGCTCTGATGAGAATGAATAACGGAACATTGGATATTGTGGGACGTGTTGCCATCTTGGTCACTCTCGGTCGCGCCGCAAACGAACCCTGAGTGACGCCGGCGCGGCGCTCTCTGCTGCCAGCGCGATAAAATCGAGGGTCGCTCTCGGTCTATCGGATTTCTCGTTAGGCTGAAATTAATTTCGCTTCCGCTAACTGATGGACCTACGACCCGACTGGCGCCGACGCGTAGTGCCTTAGCGGCGAATGGCAGCGGTTGGAGCGGGGATCGGCCTCGCCCGGGTATTTTCCCACTTACCCACCCGACGGGTGGTACCCGTACTCTCGGCGAACACGTGGGCACACGTGGTGAGAGACGAGAGCAGAGATGATGGTGGCAGAGGTGGTACGCAGTAGAGGCGTGGGTGATGATCGTGGATGTCGTGAGGAATGATTGCTTCATTTTACGTGGCGAGACTCAGGCCATGAGGCGCTCTTCCGTCTAACCACGCAAATTTCGTTACGCTCCTTTCACCTACTAGGGATGAAAGAAGGTATTACTTGGGCGACGAAACAGGCAGTTTGAATTTAGCTCAGGATCTTTTACATGCAGTAAATCTACCAACATGGGACAGCCGACTTTACTTCACCTGCAAAGGAAGACGTACGAAGGATTTTTTCGCTCTTAAAAATCCACGGCTTTGATCGGGTCTGAACCCGCGAACTAGGGTATAACAGCCCGATACGCTAACCGTTACGGGGTAGATGAGGGCAGCGATGAGGATGCTGACCGTTGCAATCGATATTTGGTGTTCGCGGATGTAGCGGCGGTTGACGCAACGACGACGTCTATATTATGGATCTCCCGACTATCCGATTGCTGTAACTGGCGATCACGCTCTCACTGATTAGAACTTACTTACTCCCACTGATTAAGACTTACGAGGAAAGTTCAACTGATATAACGATTTTATCATTTCCCCAAGAACTGTCTTGAAGATATTTGGACATTCGCATTTGGCATCTCAGACGTCACATGTATCACCACTGAATTATCAAATCTAATCGCTTGCGTTATTTCATTTTGACTCCATTGCTGATTTGTTTTCTTACTCATTTACCTTTTAAAATGTCTTTTAATAGTAGTGCATTTTAATAATATAAATAAATAAAATAGAATTATATTTTATTGCGATTTGACATGAATGTTTTTTACGTAGGTCGAAAGTTTCACAATTGAAAACTTTTAACTTTAAAGACTATCTTGTTCAATACAACTATCACTTTTTTGAATAAGCTAAGGTATTTTAAGAGAGCGGAAGTGCAATTTTTTAGCGGAAGTGCATTTGTTTGAAAATGAGTTTTAGTATTATAAAACAAGAGGATTTCGTTTTTTCACATTGTTCTTTTAAATCAATAACTGGTATGCGAGTAGGAAGTTGTGTATCCATTTCTTTCTCATTGGATGTCAACATCAATTATCTACTTCAAGCATTTTGAACAAGACCGTGGGAGGGCATGCAATGGTAACGAAAACTCCAAATATCTCAAAGACAGGGTGGCACTTCATGTTTATGAGCGAAATGTGTTCCTTGATCTAATACGGGGCAACTTAAAACACCGTTGGAATATTTTTTGCTGACACAAGATTAACTTTCTTGTCAAGTCTTGCTTAGTAACTGCTTAAATTCCACTTTCCTGCCTGTGAACACAAACGACTGCATGCTACCTGACGGAGCAAGTTCTCTCAGCTTGCCAGTCAGTTGCGAATCTGTGGGAAAATCTTGCAAATCTCAAAGAGGCGAGACACGCACAAGGTAATATATACGTGATTTACACGCACGAAGGTCTACGAAAGATACAAAAAGCCTATGTTGGTTACGGGCAGACAAACTTATGTAGTTAGTTTAAGGTCACTCACTTGCATTATTAAAGATAACCTCGATCAGAAAAACATGATATGTGACGTACAAAGTGGCCTAAAAACGTGAGAATGCCATTAAGAACCTTGTAATCAAGGAATTTTTACCAACTTCATTTTAATTTCAGAGGTTTCAATTACTTCCCTAATTAAATTATCATATTTACTCAATTTATACCTTATCATTCCCCTCTTGGAATCATGTACTACGACGAAAAAAGGACTTGTTTGAGGAACTAATTGAAAAAAATCTGAAATTTTTTTTTTCATCTGGAAATTGATTTGTAAGCATGTTACCCCTTCGAAGAATCAAGCTCGACAGTTCTAAATAACAGCGTATTAGTTCATCATTTACTCACTCTCATCATGCTAATAATGGGGCTGAGGATTAATCAAGAAAATTTACACACCTGCCGAACACACTTGAAACCATTAAATTCTTGCATTTCTCTTACGCGTCGTCCGTCAATTTACTTCACTGAATGAATCAGTTTAATGTTATTTGCTATGTGTACGTGCGATTCAAAGCATGGTCCTTCACTTAATTTCGAGTTTCTTCAACGGGTAGTCTTAACTTTTACAACCATCTATTTAGGTCGTTTCCTTTTTACTCCGTTCGTTACTTCGCATGAAACTGATGAGTTTCATTCGTGATTAATCACATGAAAGATCTTACAAGTATAGAAAAATGTAGATGTACGATTGTCTCACACATAACTTTTAATTCCGGATCAATTTTCATTAAATACTTGAAAACAAATGTATCTGAACAACGGAGTTGGACAACGCTGAATTAGATGAACAAAAACCATATATCCGACCCTAAAATGACAAATACCTGATCAGACATATAATGTAATATTTATTTTATATAAACATAGCTTAACCTACATCATATTCTTGTTGAAGTACATTAAGATCTAAAAAAACTGACCACACTCCCACATTTTAAGAGCACCTCCTACAAAAAAAATAAACAACAACAAAAAAAAAAAAACACTGCCGGAATCCAAAATGTGTCAAAGGGAAAACCCCCGCACGGACGCAGGCTCAAGTAGGGATGGCAAAAAATTCGATGTTTTCCACCAGAAATGGCGATTAACATCGATATTTTCCTTTCGGTGGTTTCTTCACATCGATATTTCGTTGCAAATACATCGCTGTTTTTTTTCATGTTTTTTTAATAAAGGGGGTTTAAGCACGTTGTAAAGTAGCAGCAATTCACAGCAATGTTTTGTTTTGCGTCATCCTCTTTCTCACGCTGCACATTTTGCCTGTGCAATCTGAGGAAGTTTGGGAGATGCTCGTGTTATGAATGTATGTTTCCGCCAGGCGTGTCATTACCTGAATCGACAGTGAAACACGAAATCGATAGCCCAAAACACGATGTTCTTTATTGTTAATTTTATTCTTTACATTCGATAATTTTTACACACTACTAACATGCTGGTAACCAAACAAAATATATTCCTTTTACGTACTGTAATTAAACGTGGATACGAAAATAGGATGTTTATTAAGTCTATAATTGAAAATTGATGTTTTGAACATCGTTGATGTTTTCATCGACATCGACAACCCTTAAGCAATGTATCGAAACATCGATGTATCGAAACACCGATGTATCGAAACACCGATGTATCGAAACACCGATGTATCGAAACACCGATGTATCGAAACACCGATGCATCGAAACACCGATGTATCGAAATACCGATGCATCGAAACACCGATGCATCGAAACACCGATGCATCGAAACACCGATGCACCGAAACACCGATGCACCGAAACACCGATGCACCGAAACACCGATGCATCGAAACGCCGATGCATCGAAACGCCGATGCATCGAAACGCTGATGCATCGAAACGCCGATGCATCGAAACGCCGATGCATCGAAACATCGATGCATCGAAACATCGATGCATCGAAACATCGATGCATCGACGTGTTGGTAAAATTTGCCATCACTAGGCGCAAGGCTATCGCGCTCTTGGCGTCGTCGTCGGCGCTGCACCGTCTTGTCGCCGCGCCGCGCGCACCGGATGCGCCCGGGCGCGCTTTGCAATGGAAACGAGCGCGGGGTCGCCGCGGCGCGAAGGAGGCGACCGGCTGCGCCATTATGCCGCGCGACAATGCGACGCGACGGCATCGGCGCTTAGACGGATTCTCCACGTGCACATGCCGCTCGGCATTTCCTTGAGTCGACGTGCGTACTAGGGATGTGACATCGATGTCGATTTCAAAAACATCGATTTTTTTTATAAAAACGTTTAATGGAGCCGAAGATTTTTCCACATCGATATTTTTTACGTGTTTGATATTTTATTTTAATGAAAAAAAAGCCACTCCAATGAAAACCTGTAATAAATTCTAGATATTCATAAATTAAATAATTCAGATCAAAATGACCAAAGATGAAAAATACGGAAATCGATTTTTTATTGATAAATCTATTGTTATATTTTTGTATTATCGGATTAGATAGTAAACGTTTTATTAATTGTTTTGATAAACTTTTGGCTTAGACTTGTGAGCTCAATTATAAATTAATAAACACGAACACCAAAATTAAATCGATCCTTCCCCCTCACGTGAACATTTGAACCACATGTTCAGTTATTACACTGAGCTTTTTAAAATAGATTTTAAAAAACGATGTTTAAATATCAAATATCACAATTCATCAATCCAAAACTAGTGATGTTTTTAAAACGTGAACATCGATGTCCTGAAAATGTTTTGTCGATGTCGCACCCCTGGTTCATAGGTGTTCAGTTGGCATTATGTATTAGATTCCGCTTGTTTATTATGTGTGATGAGCGCCGTACGTATTTACTGACACTGTGTGAACGTACGTGAGGGTAGTCTACGACTTTTTTCATTTAGTTAACTAAATATGCTCATTAATGCCATGAAAAATCGTTGATTATCTCTGTTAATAGCAGGCGTGCAATTAAAAATGCACACCTACCAATGAGAATTCAGAAAAGGAGCCAAATCGTTTAATTAAGAAACTATAACACATACGTAGTCAAGGTATTTGCAGTCGGCCATAAAATATGAACAAAAATTCACATCATATATTACGTACCCACAACTGCATATAAACAACGAATGAATAAAACTAAATTGGGGAAGTAAACGATAAACTAGTTCACTTATGGAACAACATAAATATTTTACATGAATAAATTAAATGTTTTACGTGTAAATATTTGGTTTTAGAATTACGAATGTAAAAAATGTAATCGTCAGTAGTGTTTACCAGTTCTGAAAAGTACGCTATAACAAAACGGTGTCACAATGACTAATTTTTCTCCAATATTTTAACGTGTTGAATTCTCTCACACCGGTCTTTACTTTTTGTGGGAAGTAATGTTTTCATGACTTTGTCAGTTTCTTCTAATATTTGATCCACGATCTTCAGTACCATCCATATGCAAATCTTTCTTGCAAACAATCACAATGCAACGCCCACTAAAATAGATATTTTTCAGTAGCAATATGACGTCATCTAACACATGCCTCGAATTGTACACATATGCTTGAATTTTTTTAAAATTTAAATTGTTCTTAAATGGAACGAGACAATATTGAACGTAACATGTGTATAAACGGGTATATTTGCACTCGTGATATATACCATACCACTTCACAATACTACTTGTGTAATTATCCCTCTCTTTATACACTTGTTTCGTTAATTACTATAAATCTTTCCTGGAGTGGTGATCACAGTGGCAACTTGCCTTTGATTTCCTCTGCAATCGTAGGATGATCATATCTTATGCCTATTTATCCCCTCTTTCATTTGCAGATGATCATAGTAGTGGTTTCCTTTTGCCTTTCCCTGAATGAAGAATCATACTGATCATGAAGGGTTGATTACTTAATTAGCAATTAATGACTATGGTTGGAATGTTCATAAGAAAAGTGGTTTGAATGTCTACCACACCCACTGCCACATTGTAAAAACGCATTTGCCTAACATGAAAATCCAACCAGCAACCTTCGTGTCCACCTATTTTAGCGCTACTCCAAACCCTTCCGGAACTGACGTCAGAAATGACATAGAAGCTAAGGTATCAAGGGATTCTCACGAGTGATTCTTATGCCACTTTTCTTCTCTGATCCCATTCGCAGCCACATATTCTCGACCCCCTATACGTGTTTTCCGTTAGAACTGTTGTAAGGGTATATCCTGCAGAAGTGCGCGTACGCAACACTTCAAGGCATTCGATTAGCTGCCTTTGTTATTGAATCAAGGGTAGATAGTAGGAACAAATTGGTGAAAGGAATAAATGAACAATGACATTTTAAAACGCACTTGATTGATGAAGACGTATAAATTCAGAAGAGTAGTTAAGTAACACATCTTTCAGATTTAGAGGTATTTTTCTTTGCGGAATTTACATCTTACAGCAACAACAAGCCCGGAAGTTAGGTATATTTACAAATCATATGTTGGAAGGTCAGACAACGTATTTTAAATCCATCTTCTGTTTGAGCGGGAAAACTAATAAAAATTTATGGTATTGGGGATGGACGTCCAACGGGCTTGGAGGTTCATTGTATTATTTAGTAATCGCATAAATTCTGCAGTATAATCCTTCGAAGCGTAATAAACATCACTTTTGCGAAATAAACCACACGCACCTACGTCATGTCCTGAAACTCTCCCGCAAACGTTCACTAGCGTCCATATTATCATTATTCCTTCAAGTGTTTGAATAGGTTTGTGTATTGGATAGCCAAGTATGAATTTTCAATAGTTTGCAGCAACAACGCAGACCAAACCTGTAATACTTTTGTACACTGCAATTCTGTGCAGGGTTTAAAAAAACGGCTGAACATGTTTCACAGCCTTTTGTTGTTTTTTTGTTTAGCTGCATAAAATGACAAATAGCGCGTATCGAAACCAGGGGGATACACAAAAGAGGGGAGGCGGCTACAACATATTTATTCAAATGCCAATCCAACAGCCACCCACCGCGCGTGTAACCATCCGAGAAATTCAGTCAGATTGCTACATCGCCGACACGGCACAAATCAGTGAACCGTTCGGCTCGGCATGTGGCAACGGTCGAGTCTCGCTGGTGTGTCGCACCGGAAGGCGCGGGGTTTGTTTAACGGGGGCCGACAAGAGATTCGCGAAAGGGGTGAAGTGGAACAGCACACGTGGCACAAAACCACAGCATGGGGCGAGAGCGAGATGGAAAGTGAGACGAAAGGGTATAGAATTTCATAGCGAAACGACTGTGCACTCGACTACCAAAGCACCAACTACCGCAAAGTACATACCCATCACAGTAAAAATTGAGGCAGTTAGATTAGTTGGTTGGTTGGTTGGTTGGTTGGTTGGTTGGTTGGTTGGTTGTTAGTGATTCCGGGCGCGTCAACAGCTTAGGTCACTAGTCCCTTAAGTGAAGTGCATGTTTTTCATTGGGAGGTGGCGGTGATCTTCCCCCGCTGTGGCGAGATCCGGCATCGAAATATCGTCGTCCAGCGGGGTTTTCCCCGACCAGGTATCTCCCACCAACTGGGCACCGCCCCAGCCGAGACAAGCTCTAAGCTCTTGAACGGTCTCCCGGTATGTGTGGTAGTGTAGTGCATGTTAGTGTAAGTGTGTGTGTAAGGGGAGAGGATAGGACAAGGAAGAGCTAGGAAAGATCGCGCGCGGTCCGTGGCCCATTTGTTAGGGTACTGCTCCGGCATTCGCCTGGTGTTGATCCGAGAAACCACGGAAGACTACCGAACCGAGCAGCCGGCCGCTAGAATTCTCCTCCAGACAGCGACTGAATTCGATCTAGCTGATAAGCTTATGTCGAAGCTTATGTCGAAAATCCTGCCACCGTCGGGACTCGAACCTAGGACCTTCCGGACAGAGGGGCTGCAGTGACATCAGTTGATGCCCTGAAACATCTCTCCCGGTTTAAGGTAGTTAGAGATGCGGAAGTAGGGAAGGGAAACGAGAGACTTACCGGATGAGGGCAGAGTCAGCAAAATATAAGTAAAATTGAAAAATTGAAAAAGTAAACAAAGAATGGTGCGAAGCATGAATATAGAAGCCCAAACTATCGATTGGAAATTCCAAAAGTCAATAAACGAGGGAATACGGGGACTTTTTTTATTCTCATCAAAGTAAATTCACAACCTATTTTATACTAACTAATCTTTATATATGATACCTGTAATGAATAAGATGTATTTATACGCAAGTATACTGTGTTTGAAATTTTAAAAGTGCACAGGTTATATTATGAAAGTTCTAATAAAACCCTCAATGTCTCAGATATAGGTCAATATGGGGAAACCCCTTGTTCTACTGAGTCCTTTCAATGTGTCACGTGCAAACAAAAATTGTGAATGGCAAAGGGGTTCCAGAAATCTACTTGACCCCTTCTGATATTAGTCAGAGCTCGCCTATGCTGCCTGAAGGAGAATTCTAGAGGCCGGCTGCTCTGATCGATAGTTTTCCGTGGTTTCTCCGATCAACACCAGCCGAAGCAGTACCCTAACAAACGGTGCTCCGGACCGCGCGCGATCTTGCCTTCCCCTTCCTTGTCTTTCTCCCCCTTACACCCACTAACATGCACTACACCACCGCAAACGTCGGGGAGCTTAGAGCTTGTCCCGGCTGATGCGGTACCACGCTTAGATACCTGGTTATAGGAAAACCCCACCAGCCGACGGTCGGTCGGCTCAGGATCTCGCCATCCAGCAGGGGAAATCTCCACAGTCTCCGGACGAAATCACATGCACTACACTTAAGGGACTAACGACCTCGGTAGATGACGTGTCCGGAATCACTAACCAACCAACCATCGCCGGTGCCGCCTCCATCTCACATCCTGAGGAGGGCAACGCCGCCCGTGAGGGCGCGGGAAAGACGCGAAGAGCTGTGGGCGGAAGGACTGCGATCAGGCGACGGATGGCGCGGTGCGGCGCACGGAATTTATCGCGGCGGCCGTTTATCACGCGGCCACTGCGCCCCGCCCCCTCCCGTGCATCGACGGCAAAAAGAAAAATTGTTTCCTAAAGCAGTTTAGCCCGCGCGCACGGCGTCCGCACGCGCGCGACGCACGGGTTGGTGCGCAACACGAGGCCGCGACGGGCCGGGGAAAAAAAAAAAAAAAAAAAAAATTGCGCGCGCGCGCGCCGCTCGCACGGGTCTGACAAATTGTTTTACGATGGGGTACAAAAATGGTGGAGCAACTGTGCGAACAAAATATAAAGCCCGCTTGAAGGACGTGGATGCGAGGTTTTCCCAGGAAACGGGCGTGTGGCGGAAAGTTTTCTCGACTGCGGTGGCAGAGCCTGAGCGTGTGACGCGCGGGGCCGTCTTGGAAGTCGGGTGCTCTTGAGAAACTTAGCTTAAGGGACGCAGTAAATTAGACAAAACGAACGGGGGAAGATAATTTGCTGAAGTTCGCGCAGTGTAGTTACAAGAAAGTTGGTATTTAAATCTCTTATTTATTACTGTCTGCTTTTCTCTTCGCGTTACAGCCCACATCTAGCGTCAGCCAATATTTTTAAGAAAATGTTTCATTTGTTTTATTTAGCTCTTAGCACGGAAATCGGAGGCATCAAATGCAAGGAAGAAATACATTCACCACTACATAATTTCATTAATGATAACTTTTAATAGTTAGGAGCACTTATTTCTTTTGGACTTATTACGCGTTGCTGATTTCTTAGAAGAAGGGAATTTACCGACATTGCTTCAGCTGCTTTTATATTTATGAGCCACCCCTCCGTAAATTATTGAGCGCATGCCTTCAGCTTCAATTCATGCATCGCCTCTCAAGTGGGGACAGACCGGGGAAGGAAGAAACGTGCCAAGATCGTCACCCATATTGCTCAGGCATTCGCCTGAGATTGATCAAGGAAACCAACGACGGAAACGACCGCTCAGAGCAATCGCTGGCCAGAATTATCAGTTACATTATCACGAAGCTTAGCTCATTTCGATGGTGAGGAAAATACGCTACCGTAGGACCAGTTCAATCTTGAGGCCTCCCGGAAAACATTACTTCTGTAATGGACTCGCAACTGCATTCGAAGACGCGCTCGGCTTTGTTTACTCGTGTCAAAACGGTTACCGGTATTATCTCCTGAGGGTTTCTCGACCCGCCCATTAGTCACAGACTCTCACACAGACGTCTTAAATTGATTGATGTTCTGCGGAACGAAAAGGCCTCAGCGACTCGACATAAACGAATTTTAAGAGACGAACATTCGTTCCCAAAGCGGTTCAGTTGCCCGCGACCATTCGCAACGAAGAGCTGAGTCGGTTCGCGCTCAAGCCATCCCACCCGGCTACCACTCTTGTTTTTATTTCGTCTTCCTTTCCCTTCTTTTTGGATGTGCCGCCTCCGAATACATTCCGCCCGGAGCATCCGCCCCCGTTAGCTAACGCCGCCGTCTGCTCACCCGCCTTCCACAGACGCTTTCGTTAGCATGTGACGCTTTTGAGTTTAACACGGAGAAATATAAAGCAGGTTTTCTTAATGACTTTACGAGCGTCACAAGAAGGGCAACACCATTACATCTTTGGCTCTCCCCCTCGCGCTGAGCCACTGCGAGTAAAAAACGGGAATAGTATTTCCTTTCTTCCTTCGTCGGGCAGCACAAGTGACAAGCTGGATGCGGGAGGCGTCTCTGCATGTCGCGCTACGAGACGTCTAAAGAGAGATGGGTAGCAGGCGAGGAAGGGGAGGGCTGGAGGGGTTGGGGGCGTGGTACTAAGGGGGAGGGGGAGCGACGAGGACATCTGGAGTGATGGAGGGTTGTGTGACCGCGGTTCCTGTTAAAGAAAAGAAGGCTTGGCGGTACCAGGACATTGGAGACTGGTGAAGGTTGCAGCAGGTTCCTGAAGTGGTTGAAACGTTGGAACAATCCAAGGTAGCGCCGGTCCGGTGGTCGAGATCGCGAAGGCAGTAGTGTCGTAGCGATCTCTGAACTGAGGGTCGCGGGTTCGAGTACCGCCTCGGGCATGGTTGTATTTGTGTTCTTAATTTCGCCCCCTTATCTTCGCCATATCGTTTATCTTCATAGTTACCATAATGTTAACACCAATAGTGGTCGCTAATGACCTAAATGTTAATACGAACTTAAATAACAAAAACAAATTTAGATAGCAGGAATTCTTAGTGATTGTTTTGAACGCCTATCATTCAGCCTACAGTCGGTTACCCTTTACGTCCCGATGGAACGCATATTTACACTAGACACCAACACACTTGCTGGTTCCTCAGATCTGGGGTCAGCAGAACACGAGACCCTCCGCGACCACACATACATGAGAGACAAGACAAGGAACAAACAACCATGCCCATGGCGGGACTCGAACCCACGCTGAGTTGGTACATGCTCTTAGCCACCTCAAGCAGTCGGTCGCTCTTAGTGATCATATTAGCGAATATATTTGTGAGGAAGTCCCATGAAACCGTAAGCGGAAAGTACGAACACTAAAGGCAGGTGCCATTTTTGAACACGGCTACGATTCATGACAACACACAAAATATCATGGTAACCAGTGTTAATTCGTGTTTCACGTTGTCATTCAAGGTTCGTATTGAACTTTCAAGAGCGCAGGGGTCGTCGTACGTATTATACGGGCGCTCCGCCACAAACCAATTCCACAGCGCTTGGAATCACATCTGAAATGCGAATCCGTCGCAGGCCGAGGGTCGATAACAAGCGCCGCCACGTCCGTCGCATCGTTGCAAGCGCCCGTGACGAATGGAGGGGGCTCCGGCAGATGAGGGCTCGACACTTGTCGATACGCGGACGACTGACCCCGCACCGCCGCCGCCGCCGACTGACCGACCGCTCGTAAATTACGCCGCGCGCGTCCTTTGGCGACAGCAAAGGGCGCCGGCAGGCCGAGCGACGCCCAGCGACGCAGCGCCCGAGCCGCAACAGGGGTCTCAACGTTATAGCAACTGCAATACTTTGGAGTGTTTGTTTACATTTATTAATTGTCCTTGTTCAACAAGATTATGTCTTTCAAGGGGTTTAGATTCCATACTCATAATAGGATTTTTGAACTTACATTTCATCATATACGTACAATGTTTGAAGCAATTGTAATAGACACTAGCAACTGAGGATACCTAGAAAAGGTCCTTCAGAAAAAAAATACATAAAGCTTTTGGAGTATATATTTTATATTAAAGGATATTTGAACATGTTTTACAGCTAATTAATGAGGATGTAGTAGGTCTTTGCAATATCTTGATTTGATTCGTGGATTAAAATTGATTGATTTACCAAAAGGGTACAAACGAGTGGCTGGACAAGATGATAGGGAAGAGTTGAAATGGGATGAAAGTTTAAGAATCCAAGTTTTTAGAGGTTCTATAGATAATTCGTTTCAAATTTGGTCATTTTTGATGTACCATGGAGCTTTTAAAACTTGTTTTAAGAATTTGTTTTGCAGTACTTCCAGGTTTCGAAGGTTGGTTCTAGCGGAATTTGGAGTGCTGAAAATCGTAATGATGATTTTTTCGTTAGGTTGGGTACGGTGAACGTTTGTCTATCCTAGACTTTCTGACGGAGTTAAATGTGTCTTCTTTTTACTGATGCTTAAAATTGTCTCTATGAAAAAAATGTCAACGTACTACATAGCATTCGGTTGTAAAGAACGCCAACAAAATGGAAATGGGATTCAGTTCCACAGGCGTGTAAATATTGTGGCATAAACTTGATAAGGATGCAGTACTACCTATTATTGGATAGCCATTACTTTAATATTTTTTAAAATTTCATTTTTCACTATTATTTTACATACGTTGAACTGAAGAAATTATTTAAAATACGCAAACCAAGAATACCCTCTGCGTAAATGTTAAAAAATCCCTAAGAAATGTTAATTGCAATTTTAAGTATTAAATATTGGTTACTTACCAATTTTTTTATTAAGTTTTCGTGAACATAATAGAAAAAAAAATTTTGAAATTTAATAAAGCGCTAATTCCTTCTATTTGCTTCCGAGACGAGGACAGATTAGACGTTCACCATCATGGCGGACCGTCACGATTTTTCAGCACAGTGTGTTGTCTCCAGTTTAAGGCCCATTCACAATGCAAACATAAGCATAAGCATGGCGTTAACATAAAAGTTAGGACTACGTCTACAAGTGGACTCATTCACAATGCGTTCGCATAAGCATAACACGTAAGACGTTAACTTAAGAGCTTGCAAGCTTCAAGCTTCTGTGCTTATGCTTATGTCAGACAAGGAATGAGCCAATCACAGTTCGTTAACTCAAAATCGAGTATCGAAGTCGATCGTGTCGATTCGTGTGCTGCGTCTCATAGCCAATAGAAACTCTTATTTTGCCTGTGTTTATGTTCGACATTGTGAATACGCCAACCCTTCGCTTGTGTTAATGTCTATGTCTGTGTGTTATGCTTATGTTTGTGATTGCATTGTGCATGGGCCTTTACACTAGAGCTCACTGAGCTGCCCAACGCCCCCATACATAAAGCACGGCCAGGCCACCCGGCCAGCCCATGTCCGATGGCGATGCCGAAGACCGCCCCGCCCTCTCGGGATGCGTTCTTCCAGGGAAGGGCACTACAAATTTTCCTCTCTTCCCTTTCATTTTGTGACCCACCCAAAAAGAGCGCTTTGGCTTTCTCAATGTCTCCTCCTCTCTCTCCAGCTTTCCACACTCCGTGACCCACCCGGAACAAACTTGGGCTTTCTTACGACTTGGCCCTCCTACTTTTACTGGTTCCCAGAGAACCTTGACCCCTGCTTTGTGTGTGGGGGAGCCATTCTTTTATCAGATGTACCGGCTGCCTTATATCTGTCAAATATTGCCTTTGTGTTTGACGCTACTACAGAAGTGTCCCGCAAGTTTAACTTCCTCGTTTTTATGTTATTCTCCGCCTACTTTTCTTATTTTTCTTCACTTTTCATTTACATTAACACGAGATAATGGTAATATTTCACGTAACTGATACTGGTACGACTCAGCAAAAAATGTTTTCGGACATCAAGTCAAAATTGATAAATTGTTAGTACACCATTTCTGTCGTGAAGTTATCTTTCGTGGAGGTTTAATGGCCTCTTTCCGTTGCCTGAGTACTAGGCCCCCTCCCTCCGCTTCCCGTGTTCCACCTGTTTTCATCCGCCCTCCTCCATCATAGCTTCCCCGCCCCCACCACACCCTCCGACCTTGACTTCGTCGCTGCTTCTGCCGACGCCCTCGCTAATGCATTGTCATCCTTGGAGTCTCCGGCGGCCCTGCCTATGGATCGATTAATGTCGGTCGACTCAAATGACTATCGTTATGGTGCCTTCACGATTGATTGATTGTTAGTGATTCCGGGCGCGTCAACTACTATGGTCATTAGTCCCGTACGTGTAGTGTATGTTCTTGCTCAGGACGAGGTGCTGTTCTTCCCCCGCTGGGTGGCGAGATCCGGCGCCGACCTACCGTCAATAGCGGGATTTTCTCTAACCAGATATCTCCCACCAGCGGGGCACTACCCCAGCCAGGTCCAGCTCTACGCTCCCGACCGGTCTTCCGGCATGTGTGGTAGCGTAGTGTATGTGTGTAAGGGGTGAGGATAGGACAAAGAAGAGGTAGGAAAGATCGTGCGCGGTCCGTAGCCCGTTTGTTAGGGTACTGCTCCGGCATTCCCCTGGTGTTGATCGGAGAAACCACGGAAAACAAACGATCAGAGTAGCCGTTCGCTAGAATTCTCCTCCAGACAGCGACTGAATTCGACCTAGCTGACAAGCCAGTGTCGAAAATCCCAACGCCGTCGGGACTCGAACCTACGACCTCCTGGTCAGAGGGACTGCAGTGAAATCAGTTGGTGCCCTGGCCTTCACGATGGAACTAATAAAATCGTAATTTTTTTCGATATTGATAAAATCATTATTCGATATAAATCTAAGAACCAATTTTTAAATGATTTTTTTTGTCTGTCTGGTATAGGCTTCCTAGTATTTGTGGAATTACAAAGACATGTTCTCCGAAAGGCATAGAAGTTGCGAAATTTGTTAGAGTTAAGAGTGGGAATAGAGGGGTAGAATAAAATTCGTCTGGTCACTAGGAAGTGTATCTGAAAATCAACAGAGATGTTTGTATTTGTCGAGGATTTTTCGTATCTTTGAGTAATGCGCTTCTGAATTTTGGTTACTCCTCCATGCTGACATTTACAAAACTCCGTCTGGGCGACCCCTTAATCGCAGCAACGCTTAGTTAGATACAATGCACATTCAAATAATAACTACAATTAATCTCTATCAAGACAGCCTTGTTCACTGGTTTGCCGCCCTAGATTTTCATGCTATATATCACGTTGCAGTGATCTGATCTTTCTGTCCGAACAATAGTTCAGACTGCGGTGTTACAGATGGTGCAATCCTATCTCCTCCAGACCTGCAAGGTTTCCTCTGTGCAGAACATACTCAACGGAGAATGGGCCTCGAAGGTATTATCAAATGACTGCTAAGACTCCAGATTAGAATAGTTTTACTCTTCTTGAATGTGTAGAATTGTGTCGACTACATTTACTTTGGGAAGGTGAACCCAACGATACCCAAAGAAAGTGATTGAGATATGGACTTACTTGTTCCTGAAAAACTTCTTTTTTTGAATACGTTGGAGTAATAAACAAAATTTATCCACCACACATGGGAGGGAACTTGAAAGAATAATTAAAGAGATCTATTCCCAAGTGACGTATTTTCAAGAAATTCAATATTTGAGGAAGAGAAAGCATTCAAATTATTCCCTATATTTCAAAATATAATTCCACGTTGTGGTTGTTGTTGTTGTTTTTTACCAAACCATATAATTCATCAGTTTAACGTATGAAAAACTACGTTTTTGAAGAGACGCTTGGCAGCATGATGGAGAAGCCTTCTTTAAGAATCTTTAAGAAGACGTTCTTTAAGAATATATGGATAAGTAAAAGTAGAAAACAAACGGAAATGGAGAAACGCCACTTTGGAAATAATCTTCAAGAGTTTCAACTGCACTCGTTTCACCATCTGTTTGATCTTACTGCTTGATGCACTATTCCAGCGCCGCAACTTTTTGGTTCTTTTTTCGCCTTTCATCTATTTTTTGCGCGGTGAAACAAGGCACCATTATCGAGAACCTCTTGCATGTATCGAGCGCGTCTATATCGCCCGTCAGAAAAAGGGCTTCGTTCCAGGTCAATAGCAAATTCGTAAGGGTTGGAAGAACACAAGAATTCGAGAAGCAGAGGGATATTTCAGTCTCTTTCGTCAGCTCTTTACGCTACGAGGCAATGAACGAGTCGGTTTATGTTGGGAGCGAGCCAGAGAGGCGCAACTGAAGAAAGGCATTCTCAGCGGCGTTTCGCACTTTGCCCGCTCTGTCCCGGCGAGCGCGCGTCAGATGCGGTTTACTAAAGCGCATAAACAAAACGCGACCCGTGAGATCCGTCGTTGTGTGCGAACATGTGCGAACCGAGGTCGCTGCCACTGGAGACTATCTCCCTGGTTTTAATAAAACCATGCGCACTCTAATCCTACGGATCGACAAAAGAATCAAGGGAACTACATTTCTTCAATATATGTTGGTGCAGCCGCAGAGGAGGTAAAGAAGGAAAAGGAGAACGAGAAATATGAAGAGGAAACAGTTAAAGAAAATGAACAGCTGGGCGATTTGGGGAATCTTCAGATGCGGGGTTTGCTACATGTTTTTCAAGAATCTTCTGAATCAAATTTTTTATTAACTTCAACAAAGAAAACGATTTATTTAGATCATATGGAAAAGTGAGACCGTACAAACAATAGTGGAGTGCATCTGGTGTAAAATTAGATATCATTTACATGAAACCAAGCATCAGTTATTTGTTGTTTTATCATTGATTTTCCTCAGAATTGATGTAAATTTAATATATTTTTAATGTTAATAGGACTCATGTTCTGAAACAGAATTGATGTAAATTAATATATTTTTAATGTTAATAGGACTCATGTTCTGAAACAGAATTGATGTAAATTAATATATTTTTAATATTAATAGGACTCATGTTCTGAAACAGAATTGATGTAAATTAATATATTTTTAATGTTAATAGGACTCATTTTCTGAAACAATTACAGGTAAATGAATGATAAAAAACGACCAGGGGACTAAAACAAAAATAAACGTGGGCAAACCTTGATATTTTAAATAGTGTCTGTCCAACCTTCGTCTATTCTGACACACTGCAGACGCATAAAATTAGTACTTTTGATGGTGCTTTTGAAGGTCGGTCGCCCTTAAGCTTTCTTTCACAAGAATAGCACTGGAGCAGCTGCATGCTTAACGACCGTAGCCCGATGCCCAGAGCAAAGGGCTGTTTCTATTTGTGTCTACCTTTGCAGGTGAGTTCTTTCTATTCTACAGATTCTATAAGAAGTTATTTGGAATATGCAATTCTAGTCACATCGTACACTATTATAACAGAAACACATGATCCTTAACGTACAATACAGGCTTATGAGAACGATACATTTTCCAAGATTAGTGATTTCCATAATAAAGTACTCATAATATTTAGCCCCAAGCTTTAAAAAAGTGATTTTACTGTTTCTTTAATACCTGAATTGTCTACACGAGAATTGTTATTGCAAATAGGAAGGTCTTTGCTCCTAATTATAAAAATGCAATAAAACAGGCTAATAATACAATAACATCAACCTATTAACGAAACATATACTATTTTGTTGTGTGGATAACACAATATATATTGTGTTATTGTATATTATACCAAATAATGTAAATTATACATATTGCTTGTATGATTAATATCTAATTGTCTTTAATAATTAACGGCAATCTGCATTACGAAAAATCATAATTTTCTACGTGTACATAAAATCGCATACGCACAAAATATAGGAAATGTATACCTTACGCTTGCACTTTATAATGTCAATCTTCAATTTCCGGGTATATTTTGATCATTTTCGAAGGAACGAAACCCATTCGGGCCCAAGCTGTTCACCATCTGCTAATCTGCTACCGGTTTCGATTCATCGACTATAGTCGATAACCCCCTAAATCAGTTAGCGAACACAGCATAAGGCCCATTGCCGCCGCCGCCGCTCGTAATTTGCCAGCTCATCCGGCATCTCGCCACCGCGGCCCGCACGCGCCCACCGGGCAGCCCGCCAGCTGCGACAACCGCCCGCCCGCCCGCCCGCCCGCCCGCCCGCCCGCCCGACCGCCCGCGCCTGCTCGCATGCATTGTGCCCAGCGACGGAGTCGAGTATGTGCCGGTCGGGGCTTGAAGACCGCCGCCCCTGCTTCGCAAGTCGGAATCGAAGTGGATGCTAAGGGAAATAATATGATAACAAATGTTCTCTGTTCTTTTAGGTGCTGTCGTAAAGAAACGCTGGAAACGAAAACATAGGTAAATAAAGGGGAAAACGAGATGAAAATAGAAAAAAAACAACCGGAGGGTCTTTCCTCTTAAATGAAACGACTTCTGCGTCGCTCTGTGCACTAGTCCGTTTATCGTAATTTTTATACATATCAACTTTCGTAAAATGTTTTTCATTTCATCACCGGAAGCATAGTCTGGACCTAATGGCTCGTTACTCTTATCTGTGAAAGTCATATTAGCTTCAACTGACCCTTCACCGTCTTTTTTGTGTGGGACGGAATGCCAGTACTTGTGGCTATCGAGTAGTCATTTAATATGTTTAAGCCATTCATTCATCTCTAGCCCAGGAATTTACAAAAATGGGAAAAAAATCATTTTTTTAAAGTTTCTTGTGCTGCAAGAGATGGTAGATGATGTCTTAACAAGCATTACTGAAATAAAAGAGAAATGATGACGATGCCGCAACATTTAAAATAATCCCTTAATTACGATTAACCCCTTAATTACGAAACAAATTACTGAGGAACGGGATTACCAACGTAGATACGGTATTATAAGAAAATTGGATCCTGGATTTTTTTTCTCTTTTTTTAATTCTTTTTCCTCTTTCGGTGTCACCCGGTGTGAACCCAGCCTCCCCGACCGCGTCACGATTCCGCCCCAGGAGGTACTGCGGGAACGCGCGGCGAATCACGGCGCGCTAACGCGAAACTCATATTTCCGCAGCTGCTCTCGTTTGAACGCGCGCCAAGTCGCACGATCCCGGGCCCCCGAGGTCGCGCTCCGGCCGCTGCACCGGCACAGGGCGTGCCGCGCCAGGCCGGGAGTTGCGAGCGCGCTGAAGCGACGGACCAGGGGAGCAAACAGAAAAAAACACATGAACTCGCATCGACAATCGTTATTTACTGGCGTTGGCTTGTAGTTGGTAAGCATTTACTAATTTTCGTTTGATAAGCGGATTTTTTTTTTTTTTACTTTATGCGGACACACGACGTGGTGGGTCGAAAAAAAACGCTGTATCCAACAGGAAAGACATGAGAATAATGAACGTTGAGATGGACATTCTTAATAGAAGGTGTTACAAAATACAGTTATAGTGAACTCGGATGTAGTGAACGTAGCAAATAAGTCCTGGAAATTAATTGGATCTCGTACGTTATTAGGCCACTCAAAGGGTCTTCGGAGAAGGGGACGGTGTTCCAAGAGTGTAAGAGGCATTGAAAGGTGTCAAGACGGCATTACGATACTTAGAAACAGAAGACAAGGTAGAATCAAACACGGAGAGAGCACGAACTCGGAAGAAGAATCTAGAGAAATTCCTAATTAAAAATTACGAAGCAAATAATTGTAAATAATTCCTTTTTGAAGGACAAATAAATATGTTGAAAGTTTCAGTTCATTTTGAAAATGAATTTTGCTGTCTCTCTATATTAATAAAATCAATAAACGTGGAGAAATTCTATAGAATTAATTTATAGTTTTTGAAATGCTGTAATAATGTTTTCAAGGAATGATATCTTTCTTTATAACCTTCTCCATATTTCTTCTAACGACTCTTCTACAAATTGCCTGGTTTTGCCTGACTTTTCCATAGCAATGAAATTCCCTTATTTTTTCGATTTCCATGTTTTCCGTAAATTGGCCACCTTGTTGTACTGAATCTGCGCGCGCCCCTTTCATTAATGTGATTTTGATGATACGTTGGAAGGAATGAAACAGTATAATTTGATTGCCATGAGTGATTATCCATTTGTTTTCACATACTTCTTCCATTTTATCCATTTGCTCTCTTTTATATCATCACGCTTCACACGTGTTTCAAGAATTAAATAGGCGATGTGAATACATTCTGCTACTACAAAAACATATTCACGAAAACACATTTTCCACTAATAATAAAACAAGCATGTAATAGTAAAAAATGCAAGCAATTATTTAAGGGCAATATACAAGATATCTCCCATATATGTTTATAAATTACAAGACGGGGTTGCATTATTTTTATTAAGACAACGGTTGATTCAGAGCTGAGATAATGAGATTTGTGATCAATACATGCAATAGTATCGCAGTTTTACCTCTTTGACAGAGTACTTTGAAATCATAATTCTAGCAAATTGCTCTTAGATCAATACATTCTAAATTGTATTGAATTGCGTTAAATTGAATTCTACATTGTGTTGACTTATATTTCATTGAATTCTAAAATTATACTGAAAATTAATGACATTGAATTGCCTTTCTACTAAGATTTCTTGCAACCTCCCCTCCGCTGGATTAAAAACAATTACTGCTTGAATTAGGTAAATAAAATACATTGTACGACCTCCTCTGGAGTTTTTTTCGTTATTCACAAATAGACCGGGACATCGTATACTGAAATCTGTTTTATACAAAATATAAACAAATTTTAAATTCTTACAATATTAAAAATTATCTGTGAAAATTACGGTTTCTAAATTGTAGTTGCTGATTACGGACCATCTTCTCAGATTACGTTTTTTCCTATTCCACTTTGTGGTGAAACGCTTTCGCCATTTTCGCCAAAACGGCCATGGCAACGATGTATAAAAATGTCTGATCTCACTTATTGCTGGTAACTGACAAGCTCAAAAATATCCTGTCAGCTATTTCCACAGCAAATGCAAGGGAGAACAACAAACGGACATCAAAGATTAAATGTCGGAGGTGCTCTCTGTCTCTCTCTCTCTTCACAGAACAAGCGCTGCATACACAAAGCGGTACGGTTTCAGCGAGGACGTCCCATCAGGAAAACAACCGCAGAACACGCGTGCAACCCGCGTTTGCATTCCGGCCGAGCGGTAAGCCAGGTGCGGAGTGCGCGATCTCGCCCACAAACGCGACCGTCTTGGCGATCCGCTATGCGCGCCCCGCTTGCCATGGACGGCGGCACGTGCAAGTTCCGTGAGGATGCCAGAGGGCGCGAGACGTCGGGCGGCGGACAGCGCTCGCCCCGCGATGCACGCTCTGCGAATGCAAATGGCGGCGTTGCTCTCCCTCAGTCGCTGGCAGGGATCGTCGATGTTTCAATACTGATTTTCATGTTTTAATATCGAACGTCGATGTTTCAATACTGATTTTCATGTTTTAATACTGGACGTCGATGTTTCAATACGGATTTTCATGTTTTAATATTGAACATCGACGTTTCAATACTGATTTTCATATTTTAATATTGAACATCGATCTTTGAAACGTCGATGTTCAATATTGAAGCGTTGATGGTAACAATCGGGAGTTTAAACACAGCTCAGCGTACGGCAGTCGTCAGCAAGATTGATCTTCCAGGCACACGCTGAAGGTCGAGATTGCGGTCGACTCTAAGCTACGCTGTACTCCCCAATAGATCGTACAAAACCATCCATGTTTTTTAACATCGATGTTTTTATAAGTGTGTTAGTGATCTCTAACATTTACGCGACGGTGACCGTATTAATTTTTTTACAGTTAAAATTTAACAGACGAAAATAATTAAAAAGTAATTTGAGCAATTGACGAGATTGAGTCCAAGGTGTGAGTGCTCAGGGTCTCCATCAAGGGATCAGAGCTTCCTCAGTTCAGCATAGAAGATTGCGAGATGGGGGAAGTCAGTCTTTCGTAGAGCGACTTGGTTACCTTGCGTTCCTTAATGTTTCGTATCGGAGAAACTGAATGGAGTTCTAACTTTTCTGAATAGATTATTTCTTCTTGACCTAAAAATACAAACCTCACACACAAACCCGTTGCATGAACTGTGTTCGTTCCCGCTCAACCTTCCTTTATCTCTTGGAATATACTGAATGAAAACAGCAGTTTTGTTTACGAGACGGTTATCCCAACAAATCGTCAAATTTCAAGACTGCGAATGAATACGTCTTTTGTGAGGGAGGTTCATTCAGTATTCTTAAAATCTCAAGTGACGTAACATTAAAGGGTACTCTATTAGCCGCATAAACATACTTCGTGTAAATCACCAATAGAATGAGCATGGAATGTCGTAATTGAATTTGAAATCCATCAAGTGACATCAGGAGTAGATGGGAGTTACGGTATGACTATGTAACGCCACTTATAATTAATATTTTTTGCAAACGCCAGTGACTTGAACTGAAAGATATTTATTGAATATAATTATTTACACAACTGATGTGATTAAATTAAGAATTTCTTCCTGACACCGTTATATTTAACAATGAACAACATGAAACAAATCTAGATTGTAAAATCAATATGGCACCAAATGAATTTTTCAGTCTTCAAAGGAAGTCTTCATATTCACATGGAAACTACTAATATTAACATGTTTTGGTTTTCAACCTTTCGCAGAAATGCGGAAACAAAGAACTGCATTCGCCAATTGGTCGCAGAGGATTATTAGAGATTATAGAGCCTCCCCGTTAAGTCAGTTTGTTACTTAAACGGTCAAGCACCGGTCGCTGTGAGTCAGGTGTCTGGTTATGTAACAAGGAGATACCGTTCAACTGCGACCTCAGTGAACGGAGCTACGCTTCTGTCTAGACAAGGGAGACCCTAACCTGGCGTCTCGCCAAGTGTATCCCGGAAAGGAGTGACGTAATCATTTAGAAAAGAAATCGTAGAAGAAATATATCTCAATTTGAAAAAAAATGTAACAGCATTTCCAATTGAATCAAGCATGTGCATTGCACTTGTCCCTAATAAATCTTTATGTACTTGTTTGTCACAGGCGCTGTCAATGCTTTATAATGCTCTACTTCTGCCTCTGATTAAGGTTATCGAACGCTTACTCACCCATTGAACCAGACAGCGGAGTTACATATACGCAGCCACATATGAAATAAGATGGAAAGAATTATTAGCGTGGATCATGTTTCCACATCGAAGTTGAAAGACTATAATTAGAATCATAGAAACAAAGTCTTTACTTAATTTGATTGCAAAATCTGACGAAACGTCTTAAACGAGATTCTTTATTACTGGTACTTACTCATACGTACTTACTCAATTTACTCAACTATGTACTTACTCAACTATGGTGTTACGTCTCTAATACTGAATATGTATTTTCGTGCAACAAACATGGATGATTTTGAATCTATTGAGCAATTCTGTTACTAGCGTTTTCTAAACCAATTTTTAATTCTTCTCTTCTAAATATTTGGAGCTCTTCAAACTTAGCACATACGTACTCATCCAAATCTGCCAACATTATTGGATTAGACTAATCAAGCCAAAACAAAAGCTCGCTAAAAAACCCATTTCAGAGTGCACCCTGTCCTCCAGGTCAAACAGTGGGTCGCGTCATCATCGCTGATTCTTTTAATCTTTTCATCCGAGTGTATCACGCGCTCAGGCGTGAAACAGGGGGGCGGGGGCGGGAGCCGGGCAGTGCTGACGCATAGGCCAAAGTGTGTCCCGCGACGCGGACCTTGAGAGGTGAACAAGCACACGACGACAGCGGGATACGACGGGTAAAAAGAGAAGATACATCACGGCGTTGAGGCAAAGAAGTAAGGCATTGTGTTGAAAAGCAAAGAGATATATTTAAAATCCAAATAAAAGATGCAGAGGGCTACAATAGGGAATACGAGGAAGTATGAGATGAATGTTTCGGGAAATGCTAGAGAAGACCTACAGGGACAATGCAGCGAAGGGTAGTTTAAATAACAGAGGGAAATTAGAAATGTTCGACGGAGAGCATCTGAAGGTAACTAGGGGGTAGGGGAGAATGTAGAATGTGAGATCGCGAAGGGGTTGGAGAAGAAAGAGTAGGGAAAAAGCGTCAAGACGAAACGAAAGAAAGAAATACTCATGATGTGACAACCATCACCACATTTTGTCTTTTATTTCACTAGATCAATATTGCAATTATCTACGTACTGCGAACAGGGGATGACAATATTTTGCAAATGCAGTGACTCTGACAGCGCAGAATAGTCAATATTTTTACTTACGCTCACACACACGTGACTTTAGAGTCCTATCCAGTCCAATGGACAGCGTCCATAGTTCACGATGTTGGCAAGTCTCGGCAGATGTTTGCGAGCGACATGCATTAGAGTTCGCGCCCGGAATCTCTGCACTCGCTGACGTCGCAGAGGGAGACGTTGCACTGAATGCCGCCTCAGAAACATCAATATTTTAGCTTTTGTCAGGTGGCCTCTTCACATAAAATTTACATTTATGTTTCGTGTAAGAGGATGCATAAGAGAGCCCGTGAAACAAATTACTGAAGCACCCACATTAAATTTCGGGACGATTAACATCCCTCGGTGGCATTAGGCTACCCTATGTTTTCTGGACAGGTAGAATGCGTTGATGGCTCTACTGCGCATGCGCAGTGTCTGTCTCGCGTGAGATGCTCGCACTGTAACGGTCAGTGCCGGCGCTACAGGCATGGGCAGACTGGGAGATCACCCCCTGCCCCGCAAGTCAAGGGGCCTGGCTGATAGGGAAAAAATTGTAAAAAATTGAAAGTCACATGTACAGAAAACTGTTATCGTAATTTTTATAAGTCGCGGTACAGTATTCTGCTATTTCATAAAAATTTTAATTCGTTTTTTTACCTTAAATAATTATTATAGTCATACGGTAGGACTCAATGAAATGAAAAATGTCAGACAATCCTGAAAATTTTACAAAACAATTCTGTCATTGAAAGCTTTTTAAGCTTTCCAATTTTCTCCTTTTCTCCAAATCACACATTTTTGCAAACGTATATGTTTTATACAGATATTGGTCATGTATTTTCTTTGACGTTTACGATTGAATATCCCGACTTGAAACAGACGACTCGAATAGTTTCTTGATACAGCTTTCACATTTCTAATTTTTCCCGAGGGGGCAGCTATTTTCCCGTTTCCAAAATAGTCTTGCTCCGGCACTGGTAACGGTCGTCGACTGCACACACCCAGTTCGTGCGAACTCTCCCTTACATGGAGCGAGCATCGCGACGCGTGCTGCTGGGTGCACTTGCCAGAGCGCGGTGACACAATAGGGGTGCGGGCGCGAAGGCCAGCGCGTCGTTGTTCCGGTTCCGGGGCCAGAAGTCCATCGCGTGCCCATCACGCACCGCCTCCCCCCTCCACCCGCCCCGTACGAGGGTCCACGCCTGACGCGGCCGCTGACAACCGTGCGTGGTTGAGGGTCTTTCTCCCCTGCAGCGTTCGCGGACGCAGCGGATAATGCACGCAACGCCACGTAATCGTTTCGCACGCCTCTGTAGACGCGTGAGTCACGCGACGGTCTCCTGGCACGTCTTCGGAGCAGAAATCTGGAGGAGCCTCTTCCGTAAAAAATACCGAAAGAAAAGCTTCTATAAAATCAAGTGGGTTGTTTGTAAATTAGTTCCTTTTTAATCCTAAATTACAAAGGCGTCGTCTGTGAGACGACACGACTAGTGCCGAAAGCTTTCCTCACCCCCTTCCCCTCACTTCGTTTCTGGAACTGTAGGTACCTTCGTTGTCTGACTAGCCCATGAAATACACGTATCGTTGTGGGCGTGCCTATTTCCGATATTCACCGATGTCAGTAGACTACACCGTAGTCGTTACATAAGCGAAATTTTTGGCGCCTTATTGACTAATATTGTAAATAATGAATGCAAACCCCTTGTCCTGTAGCATTTAAGTTTTGTCCTAAACATTAGCATACATAACGGGACGATGGCGATCATAACCAAGGTCGCATGACATCTCTGCGGACGCTCCTCAAAAGTCATATGTGGACCAAGCAAGTGTCTGCTGTGAGAGGAAAGTCATTTAGGTGTATCTATAAAAGTGTTTAAAATGAATTCCGTAACTCCATATCATACATATTCAATCCATTAAATTTTGTGTTTCGTTTTAAAAATGAGTTTTTCTGTATTTTTACTCCAAAAGTAGTCTGTCAGACTTATAATAATGCTTGGTACAGGTAGACTTTGCAATCTGGGGTTAATTAACACCATTCAGAGATGAAGAGTTCGAGAAAATCTCAGAAGAGCGTGTTAATTGTTCCAGTATAAACAACAGGACTGACATTTATCAAACTTTCAAATAGATAGTGCGAGATATGAACCAACCACAATGCCCATAGTACACTCAGTGTTATTGAACCTCGAAAATGTACCTTTGCGTTTAGTATAGCAATTTCTAATTTATTCTGCGTTTGAAGGTATGTTTTTTATATTTACGCAGTCTTTTGGTTTTGTTTTTTAAGCTCGCATCAACATCTAGGTCATTAGCGACCACTATTGGAGTTAACGGTATGGTAACTATGAAGATGAAACGAACTGGTGATGATAAGGGGTGAAAGGACGAACACAAATTCAACCATGCCCGAGGTGGGACACGAACCCGCAGCCCTTCAATCCGAGATCGCTACGACACCTACCTTAGCGATCTCGGCAACCGGATTGGCTACGTAGTCCTTTTACTTCACCTAAACAATTGAGGAACCGACGAATATCGCCATGCATATTTTAAAGTACGGTTTATGAATCCGTCAGAGGAAACATCTATACATTTTCAAGGAATAATTGCAAATGAAAATCCCCGAGGTATTTTTTTTAAACAATTCAAGAATTTATAATTCTTGAAAGTTTTTTTCTATTTTAATGTCTTCCAAATTTGATTAAAAATTTAACAATACCCCCCAGAATGAGAATGCTGTTTTCATTTCATCAGCTTTTCATTTTGAATTATTTAACTCAAAGCCATTTTTATAAGGAAGTTTGCTTGTTATAACAAAAACGTCAAACTTGAACATTACATTTGCCATTTCTGTATTCCGCGTGTTCACTTAAATTTCCGTCCACCGACGACGCGTCATTCTGAACCACTGACTCAGACAAAAATACGCCCCCTCGCAAAACTCTGATTTAGCTCTCGCTGAAACTTTGAAACTGACATTTCAGCTTTGCGCTCTTCCTTCCCAACAAACAGAAACTCATTTCCAGCCACCACGCCTCGGCGTGAACGCGACCCGTCTTATTTATCAGTGGCTCAGGTGACCGCCCGGAATTTTCAAGCGCGCGCTACCGTGAGACACGTAATCAGTGACCCGTCAGAGACGGTCGGATCGGCGTGGACGCACCTGGCGGCGAAGGATGGAGAGGGGTCGGGCGGGAGTACGGAGGAAAGCGGAGCGGTCGGGCAAAGGATAACGGGCGGGGTGTTAACGGGTGTGATACAACGGGGATAACGGGTGGGATATTATGGGGGCGGGCTTAGCGGGCGGCGAAGGATGGAGAGGAGAGGAGTACGGAGGAAAACAGGGAGGTCGGACGAGGAATGACGGTCAGGTGTTAACGGGCGAGGGTATAATGAGGGAGACCGTAGCGGGAGGCGTGGGATGGAGAGGGGGCGGGAGGGAAATACGGGGGAAAACGACAAGGTCGGGCAAGGGATAACGGGCGGGGTATAACGTGCGGAGTGTTAACGGGTAAGGAATAACGGGCGGGTTTTAACGGGCAGGGTGTAACGGGCGGGGGTTTACCGGGCAGCGTCAGTCGGGCGGAGTGTAACGCGTGGAGGAAACCGTGAGTGGGGGAAACGCGGATGGATGGTGCGCGCGCGAGCCGCGACCAGCAGGATGGGAAAACGCAGCGGGCGCGAGGATAGGGTAGACAGCGCTGTGTGCGAGCGAGAGCGGGGGCGGGAGAGAGGGATGAGAGCGGAGGGAGGCATGTGAAGCCTCAGGCTGATGCTTATCAACCCCCCTGCCGAGCGGCGAAAATACATTTAAAAATGGCAGGATAGGGGTGTGCAAAATAATCCTCACGAGGGTGACCATTCTCCGGAATGTTGAAACTTCTGTGTTTCTGATTCAGGTTTTCGCCTGTTTGTTAAGCAACACAACATATTTTTTTACTTACGTTTGCCGGTATGACTTTTACTTAAAGCAGCTTCGCGGTATCAAGAAACAATCAAAACAATCTTTCAAAATGCATCAGTCATTCTGTGAGAGAGGTACTTACTCATTAAAATAATATCATACTGAGCAAAATTCATCTCGTAACTGTAGTCGATTTTAGAATTTTGTCACAGTAAATCAAAAATCACTTTTATCAACGACCAAGACTTCGAGTATTGTTAGATATTTCCAGAAAGTAGCGTAACAATCAGATCGAGAAATAAAAGGTGACACGTCCTCGCAAAATGATTCACTGAAATGTCCCATGTTTATTTTTGATTAAATATTATAATGAACTCTAAGAATAAAAAATAATGGCCATTATAAACTGACATTTATATGGTAATATATTGAAAATATTTATAACATTATCTACAAAAATTAAAGATTTTTAGTTCTACTCTACAACCTAATTAAATCGACGTAGCTTCAGGGAAAGTCACTCAAGTAAGAAGAATGCGAAATCTCTCTTAACTTTCGGCGTCTGTTAAGGATTCAAAAGTGGAGAGACCGCCGAGAACACCAATCCCAACAAATGAGATGTTGCTAAAGTTGCGTATAAATACAAGTACACTTATTCCAGGAAATAGTATTTCTTTGTTTACCTGATTTTTTTTCCTCTAAAAGATAGTCTTACAAGAAGTATTGAACAAAACACGGCCGATAACACAAATAACAGACTCGGTTGGTATTTGCTATTCACCGGCCTCGTAACGTTAAGAACTATGTCCGTACGTCACTTATTTTTTAGTAATATTTGTTTCGTAGCTTGTGGGAAAAGTGGACGTGAAAGAAGGCCACCGCAGCCCGCAGCTGCTCCACCCCTGCGCGCCCCCCTGCCTGCCGCCCCCGCCCTGCGCCTTCATTACGCCGCTGCCGCCGTCTGACGGAGGAAAATTAAAATAGATGGCGCAACCCCCGCCGCGGTCTTGACCCTTGCACAGAATGTAACATTATTTGCGGCGGAGCTCGCGGCCCTAAACACTAGACGAATATTTTGACACGTACAGGGGCTCTTTTCCAATATAGGGAACTGAATGATCTGAATACCTATAAATCTGAATACCTAAAATTCTTGTGAATACGAAATGAACGTGTTGAATTACTCGATGAATAACTCAAATGTGCATCGCAGTCTGTTATTCAACGTTTGAGAGAAGTAAATTGGGTTTTTACAACTTCAATGAGCTGCATGACACGTGAGTTGGGAAAACTTCTCTCTGAAGAACGGAAAATGTCACCATATTTCAGATAATGTAGAGCATCATAAACTTGGCAACTTCTACACGAGCGTTCGCGTAAACCGTAAGTGGAATCGCCCTTGCCTATCTGAATGACGTCGCACCGCAATCGTTCACAACGCGGGTGACGCCCCGTCACCGACTTCGACGTCAAATTACTCCCGTCACCGACTTCATTACTACTCAGTGTGAGTCCGCGAAGTGGAGCGTAGAAACGAGGGCTAGTCGCAAGCACGGGATCGATTCTCACCGCTCCCAGCACGGCCGGTATAAATCGGCTGGCGAAACGCGCCTCAAGCGGCGGCGGCGAAAGACGCGACGCGTAGCCTTGGCCTCGCATTTCGACACGGCACACAAATCGAGAGTCGTATTTCTCGAGATTTCCATAACTCGTGCAGGGGACGGGTAGGGCATCCGCGAGGCGGAACCATCTGCACCGCGACAACCCGTCGTAAAGAGATAATGGGCTGGTAGCGAAACGTCGAGAAGCGGTGCCTTCGGCAGTTGTGATATATGGAACGCCGGGTCAGGGACCCATATCTCATAACCGGCGATCGTGTATTACACATTCAAATTACGTTTCCATTATGAATGCCGCGCCTTTTGCAATTTAAATGCGCCTCCAATGCAGCAGCGGCGGCGGCAACGCGGTGACCGCGCGTGTGTACCGCGCACCTCGCTCGCAGCGCGCATGCGCCGTGCAGGAAGCTCTGAGACGTCCTCATGGGCCGCTCGGTTCGACGCGCGGCCAGGCCCGGGTTTAGAGCTCGCCGCCCCTCACGCTGTGTGCTAGACCGCGATTCAGAGATTAGAGGGTGCTCGAAGGGTAGGTGAATAATCCGCGCAGGGCCAGGTAATTAGTCACAAAACTGAACATGACGGATGGATACGATAGTCAGCGAATATCAAATCGGTACCGGGAGCGGTAGGTCTTCAGCTAGCTCGAATTCAGTCGCTGTCAGGAGGAGAATTCTAGCGGCCGGCTGCTCCGATTGGTAGTTTTCCGTGGTTTCTCCGATCAACACCAGGCGAGTGCCGGAGCAGTACCCTACCAAACGGGTCACGGATCGCGCGCGATCTTTCCTTTCTCTTCCTTGTCCTATCCTCTCCCCTTACACACACACTTACACTAACATGCACTACACTACCACATATTCCGGGAGACCGGTCGGGAGCTTAGAGCTTGTCCCGGCTAGGGCGGTGCCCCGCTGGCGAGAGAGTCCTGGTTAGGGGGAAAACCTACTAGCCGACGGTAGGTCAGCGCTGGATCTCGCCATCCAGCGGGGGAAGATCACCGCCATCTCCCGAGAAAACATGCACTACACTCACGGGACTAATGACAGAAGCAGTTGACGCGCCCGGAAATACGAAAAAATCAATCAATCAAATCGGTGAGTGAAACACTATTATTCTGTAAATTTACAGTCATTACTAGAAATAACAAATACCTGTACAAACCCATGTTAATGTAACATCTCTAAATATGTAACTTCAATGAAACAATTAATATTGATTTATTTTCTTTAGTCATGTTTAAAAAGTAACCTCATCACTATTCAAGATGTGCTAAGGGTGGGTCTTGAGATCTTATTGGTTGCGCTGTCGAGGAAGATGGGGAATCTAACAAGTTTCTTACGTCCTGACGACTTTCGCATTCATTCTGTGGCGTAGCGTCAAATAAAGTGGTATGAGAACGGTGAAGGTGGTACCACCTTTCGTGTTAAAAACGTTTGAAAAGGAATTAAAAATAAATTTGCCGTTTATGTAATTTCGAATTCGCATGAGACTTGCCATTTATTTAAGAAGACCTTGCATGCCCAATAAAGTGAAATGAGACCCTGAGGACCCTAGACAGCAGCGAATGCGTGGGATTACATGCAATTGCTGTGACATTCATAAAGATACCTCTTCAGACAATGCCTTTCTTTAAAGGTCAAAATAACATGTTCTCGAAATTGCGAGATCTCCGACTTCCTAGATACCTTTTACATCACTATGATACTTCCATACAAACGTGATACTACAATTTTTAATTCATCATTTTTGTTAAATCTTCTACTACATTAAAATGCATCTGTATTCAGAATATTATGTATTTATTCAATACAAATACTTCTTTACGTTTTGCACAGTCTCATTAATTTGCTTTCCAAAACTCTGATACTCCGGAACAAAAAGTAATCGGACGCACAAACAAATCTTACAGTGTACAACTACTACCTCCAGAAACTCATTCTCATGCCTCCAAAAATTCTCTCTGCATTTTAATGTTAATGCAATCTGCCTCAAAAACGTTTATCCTGACAAAAAAATTGTATATTCATACGTGATTGATTTTCAAGGGTAGTTGCTTTTCTTCAGTACACGGTGTAATGGTCACGTGAATACTTGTCAATGTCACTTGATTGAGATCAAAATTTAGGCTAATCATTTTCAGTCAATTTTGTCAGCTCTCTCATTCTCAGGGAGGAGAAAAATATGTCATCAAAAGAAGCACCCGGTTTGAGGCATTTACAAATCGAATTCCATTTCATTAAAACCAAATACATTTTTCACTTATAAAATTCCTTGTGAGGATGCAAAAGTATGGCTAAACAGCTTATTAGTCATTCGATGCAATTCGATCAGGTGTGACAAATGATTTATGCATGTAGACGAGTTCCACGGTGTCAATCGTCACGCTAGATAAATTCCGAGGCTGTTCAGCTGTAAGAAACGAGCATCACCCAACTCGATATCGAAACGGGCTTAATCCCAGAGGCCGAATAAAAATATAGGGATCGCTGATAAATATTTATATATGCATATTTTTTTCGAACATGTTGCCCCGAGAGCCCTAGCATGCCTGACAACGAAAAGGGGAAAAAATGTTCAGAAGAGCTCTGAGTTCCCTTTCCCTGAATCCCTGGGGCGGCCCTTCCAGATCTCTCGAGGCGCCCCACAGCTTCTGCCAGGTTCCTGTGGATCCCCCTCTTTCTCCATCCACCCGTTGTTTACGCCTTGCTGGGGAAATTGCAATGAATAACGGACAGGATTCCCGGTTGGAGGCTCCTCTGCGTATGACTCATTCGCGCTCAAAATCTTCCCGTTTACACTGACTGGCCCATACAGGCACACAAAAGAAAACGGCTACAAATCATTTGGATGATTGGAAAGAATGGCAGTTGGGGAGTCAGGGTAATCTGTTTGTGGCATGAGGGTTTTCAAAAGGAAATAAATGGAGTGAGTACGTCACTTTGCGAATCCGGGATAAAGACAGTCATCAATATGCATTCTGTACAATGTCCTCTTATTTTCCTCTCTTCACTCGCAATATCCAGCTAACCAAAAACCTTCTGAATGAATTTATTGTTTTTAATTGAAGTTTACTGGTGAAGAGGTCATTTGAATGTCATACTATCTTCTGGGTAGTATGCTTTTGATGAAACTAATAAGGTATTCATATCATTCAAATAATTCTCAAAAAAATGTTCAACAATTTCAATATATTGCAGACGGCGCATATATTTAAATGGAACGAAGTGAAATACATTAAATGAAGTTAAGAAAATTTTCAGTAGTAATGACTGCAATATTAAAAATATTATTATATTTCAAAATGTAAGAGATTTCTTAACAACAGCTAAGCATGACACCAAAGAGATAAAATTTTGAGTACCTCGCATGTGTTCGCATCTTAGAATCTTAGTTGATCCCATCATTTTCAACAAATATGAGCGATAACGCAAAAAATAGGAATGGATATGATTCATGAAAGTTTGTCATGATTTACATTAAAACGTACGAAATTACATTTGAATATCTCATGACAACTCTCAACTATGCAGATTTCAGATGATTCTGCGTATTTAAACCAAACCTTAACGAGATAATTACGCAAAATATGACACTAGCTTCTGAAATATTAGTACCAACCCTTAATTGAAATACTACCACAACAAAAAATATGATAGTATGGGACTTAAAAAAGATAATGCTGCAAATAACCTCATCCGAAAACAACGCGGAAACATGTCCGCCTTCGGCCAAAACGTTCTCACAAAGACCTTAACCTGGAGACCTTGACCGAGAGAGAACGAAAACAATTTAAATAAAGCATCCCGCCCGAAACGTGACAGTTTGGTCACGCGCGGCGTGTCACGTGCCTAGGCGACGCGTGCGCCCTCGCGGCTGAGCACGCCGCTGCCTCCGCACCGCACGCCCTCCGAATGGCCTCGTGCGGAGGGGGGGGGAAGGGATCATCAAAACTAAACTACGATCAAATTAACACGGACACATAAATACAGATTAAAATAAAACAAAATGAATGTAAGTTAAATATCAAAAATTAAAGGAAATATTTTATGATTTATGTTCGATGGATTGAATTCACCGTGTGGAAATATGTTGACATTTAAAAATGTACGCTCTTAAGGTCTTTCATCTTTTCATTATGGTTTATGTTCCTTAAGCAATAAACGGAGGGTTAAGCACTTAAGAGAATGGAATCGTTAATTGCATGCGATAATAGTAGTAATGATGATTTTGGTGACAGACATTTGCAGCTCATAAAATGAGAAAGAGAACATTTCCTAAAAGACACGCCGCAATTTGTGGAGAAATTGTATAAAAGTGGACAACTCATAAGAGGACAAATGAGTTTCTAATTGACTGTCCACGTGAAAGGGAAATTATGCTACAATGGCACATTTCGTAACGTGAAAATTAGCGAGAGAAAAACAGAGGTCGTGCAAAAGTTAATGAAAAATGTGTATGTTATTTTTCTTCTGTCATTTAAACATTTTTTTTAAAAAAAAACCTTTTTAACAGTTGAGTTCTTAACTCCCAAATCACCGAGAGTTGCTGCGAGCTTTTTTGTGTCAGTTGGACACACTGTACACCGCGCCCCTAGGCCTCCCCACGGCCTGTCAATTGCTCATTACGGCTAGACCTTGCGCCGAAAATTAAGAATCCACTGTTGCTGGAATTTTGGCCGCGTGCCATTTCCTGCGCCGCCACAGCCCCGCTTCACTTCACTTCGCTTGCCCGTTGTAACATGTCATTTCCTGTGCGAGCGGAGGAGCCGGGCCGGGCCGGTGGCGGGGGCGGGGGCGGGGCGGGGCGCGGGCGGGCTGCGAACACGCGTTCCCGCCGTGCGGCGAAACGAGCGGCGAATAGAGTCGACACACAATGAAACATAATCAAATATGGGATATTAAAGTCGGCCTCTATTAACTAGAATGTCCATTGCTATATGTGTGACCGGGAAGTCCTACGGTATGAGAGCAGATGGTGGCGAGTTTTCGACACTATGTAGCTATGTCGAATTCAGTCGCTGTTTGGAGTAGAGTTGAGCGACCGGTTTCTTTGATCTGTGGTTTTTCATGGTTTCTCAGATCGATACCAGGCGAATGCCGGAGAAGTACCCTTAACAATCGGACCACACACCGATATGGATGATCTTTCCTTCCTCGTCCTGGTGCCACCTTCTCCCCTTAAACCATTCACACTCACATTTACTAGTACTATACTACTACACATGTCGGGAGACCTGTCGGAAGCTGAGAGCTTGTCCCAGCTAGAGACGTGACCCTTTCGGTGGAGATACTTTGAAGAGGAAAACCCTGCAAGGCGACCTGTAGGTCGGTGCCGTATCCCAAATTTCTGGAGGAGAGAAACCCAAAAAAGAAAGCGGAACTCAATATGAAAATCAATGAACTGTACTGGGAAGAAAACCTCAGTTGTCCGTTTACAATAAATTACTTATATATCAACAAGCGCTAAAACCAATATGGACGTATCGCATACAGTTTTGGAGTTGTGCCAAGAACGTTGAGAAAATTGAGAATAAGATACTGCGCAATGCGGTCGATTCACCTTATCAGTTCATGAGACCCAGAAACACGAATTAATCTAATATACTATATGAGATTTCTGAAGTTAGTTCCACGTGGTTGAAGGTCGGGCAAGTGTTTTGATTTGAATCATTAGAAACAAGTAATGTCTAATCGAAGAAAGGAATAAGTGCTTAATATCAACCAAGCATGCCTATATCATATACTAATATGTAACAAAAGAGCATCATTTTGAAAATGTTCAAGAAATAACTAAATACATTGATATCGAGCAACATACGCGGGAAAAACGCAAATGTACTTGGATTATATAAGGTTGGGAGCGAAATCCTTGATTCGTTGGCTCCTGCTACTTCGAAAACGTTTCGTTTTTCCACGAACAAAAAACGAATATGCATCTAATTACGAGTGAGTGTACAGGAGAAAAAAATGTATATCAATGTTTAGATAAATCAGTGAATTCATATTTAAATTTGAATTTAACCTCAGTCAGGTATTTAATGAATACCCTCGTTATTTCCAGTCTAAAGAAAAACGGAAGGAAGCCCTCACGCGAATTCAAATTTATAAAAACACTGTTAATTGAACAGACAGGCCTTTGCATTGCCTGTCTGTCTTCCAGACGTCTGGTACGCTACTCCCACGCAACTGTCACGCACGTGCAAGGTTGCACAAGGCCGTGCGACCGATGCGTGCCAGGCAGTTTGCGCGATCGGGGAATTAAAAACAACGAAATCTATTGAATATTCTGATATGTATATTTTAGAAATGTCTTTGTTGAAAGCTCGCGATGTTATAGGTACAGGGATAATCAAACCACAATTAAAATAACACCACAAACCACAATAAAAAATTAATAATATACATTTGTTTTTTGCCCAGAAGTACCTTTCGGGAACAATATTTTCCCATCCTCAGTGGGTCTCTAGCAAAGGGAAAATTGAATGATTAACATACATAGGGTGGCCGCCATCTTGTGGAATGGTGAACACTATTCCACACGATGGCGGCCACCCTAATGGTTCATCACTGGATCTTATCCAGTTCCATTTTATATGTTTAGGTGTTATCCACGTTGCTTGGGCAGTAAGTTATTTTATGTTGTTTATTACTTTTCAAAATCTATTCTTGTATTATTCATTCACTTCTTTGTCTATTTTATTCTTTACACCTCTGTTCCTGTGTATTACCTATAGATTACCACAAGATATCGGCTACCACCACGGAAAGCTCGCGATGATCAGTACATTCTAAATAAATTATTGCCGACGTATATGAATTTATAAAGGATATGAAAAGTGAAAACGGGCGTTTTACAAAGAAAATTAAAAATAGAATTGTGCATAATTGAAAGTGATTGATTTTACTTTTTTTATTAGGTTGATAAGTATGTACAAAACAACTACAATATTATTCAAAGATTTTCAACTCAATGAATTTCATTTTATTTTTTAATGTTATTTACAACCAATTACACTTATGCCAAAAATATATAATAGTATTAGGGAAATGGGGACTTGTAACACAGTATAAGAGAAATGGGGACCTGCAAGACAATTAAGCAATACTGAAATCCTATCGGGTTTTCGCCAAGAAAAGTATTAAATTGTTTTCCTAGTTGTAAGAGTCTGTTTAATTGCGATGAATGAAACTGATTTTAACTTGATATTTCTCAACAGTCATGGTCATGAGTGGCGGTGTGCATGATCTAATATTTAGAGGCAGAGAGTAGAGAGGCTTGGGGACGCTGACAGGAAAGGAAGATCAACGAGGATGAAGACAGACAGCTCAATCTAGCAAGAGGAGAGAACAATGGGTGCACTCTCTCTCTTATTCGAGTAAGGGAAGAAACCCGACTGACATTTAACGCTAACATAAACGATTTGTGAATTTCTGAGACTCTCTTGTTTATTAATCTGCAATTTGATTTTTTGTACGTGCATTGAATAAACCATAATTATGTTAATTTTCTTAATATTCCTTACGACGTTACTAATTGAAGGAAGAGATTCATTCTTGTAGTAACATATGTTGCTCCCGATATGAAATTTCGATAATACTTGAAAGCTTCAATGAGCCAAAATGAGAAATGATTAACCTTGAACTCCCTTCCTTGCCAGAGTGATAGCGAGTGCCTGACATGTAGTTTGTCCGACCAAAACAAGGCGAATACCGAACCAGTACTAATGAACAGGCCACGTATTGCGCGCGATCTTTCCTTCCTCGTCCTTGTCCCCTCATCACCCCTTACATAGATACATACATAAATACATACACACACACACACACACACACACACACTTGCATGCACTACACCACCACACATGTTGGTAGACGAGGCGGAAGCTTAAGCTTTATCCAGATGGAACGGTCCTCTCCAAGGGGAGAAACCTGTAGGAGAGAGGTCTCGCAGTGTGACATTTAGGTCGGTGCAGGATCTCACTTTCCAGCAGGGGAAGGAGCACATCATTTTACTCCCGATATATGTATTATTCACGCACTTTTCTTGCGCCCTGGTGTCGCTAAATGCGAGAGGAGTGGGGGGTTGGTTCTTTCGACGAGTGGTCTATTGTATTAAATATGTGGCTCGCTTTTCGATGCAAAATTGTTTCTTTTACACGGGAGCAATCATTTCTGGTTATCAGATTTTGTCAACAACGCTTGCTACTTTCTTTCTTAATACGACCAATGCAAGTAAAGGAGTTGGGATAGGGATTCTGGGGCTCAAGAAAACGTGCTCGTATAATACCACGCACTACACTTACGGTACTAACGTTAGTACCGAAGGCACACGGGACTCAAGAAAACTTGCTCGTGTAAATACCACGCACTACACTTACGGTACTAACGTTGTTGCTACCACGCACTACACTTACTGTGCTAACCTTGTTAGTACCGAAGTGTGCACGGGGCTCAAGAAAACTTACTCGTATAATACCATGCACTATTCTTACTATCAAATACTCGTTACTCACTATTTTCACACTACTCGTTACTAATGCTAGTACCGGAGCATACACAGGACTCAAGAAAATCTGCTCGTATTACTAAAGAAGTAAACTTGCCCACGCACTACACTTACGGAACTAATGTCGCGAGTAGATGACGCGCCCCGACGCTCAAAATGCTCACGTGCGCGTGCGAGTGCGCCGTGCCGTCTCCGCGCGGGAGCGTTAGAATGAAGTACGTCCCGAGAAGTGTGATTCTCCCGGGGCGCGCGGGACGTGCTCTGGCTGTCGCCGTCAGTAACAGCGGCGCTCACTTCGCCTTCGCCTTCGCCCTGCACAGCCCCGCCCCCGCCCCCCGCCTCCGCACGCGCTCGTATTCCGGGCACGTCTTTGCCCCCCCCCCCGCCGCCACTCTCGCTCTCGCCTCCGACGCCCGCCGCCTGCCATCACTCGATAGCCCCCCCCCCCTCCCGCCTCTCCGCTCCATACACATTTCTTGGGGATTTGTTCACTTTGCTACGCGCTTGCCGTCGTTCATTTTGTTTTCCGCTGTTCGCTTCATTCGTTCCTCGGTGTCAGTTGTTCGTGGTTTGCGTTTCACACCTGCTCCACATTTCCTGAGGATTTTTACAGTTCGCTTCGCGTTTCCTGTCGTTCGTTTTGTTTTTCCATTGTCCTCTTTATTTGTATCTCCCAGCTCTTTCTGGTTTGCGTTTCACACATGATCCACATTTCTTGAGGAATTTTATTCTTTGCTTCGCGCTTCCTATCGTTCATTTTGTTTTCCGCTGTCCGCTTTCTTTGTTCCCGATTTCCCAGTTCTACGTTGTTTGGAACGCCCACATTTTTTCCATGTCTCGTTCTCTTGTGTTCATTTCTCCACTGACCCCATTATTTTTCTTTCTCCACAACTCATCCTTCGCTCATTACTTCACGTAGTTACTTACCCGTATTCCGTTTCCCTCTGATTTGTTTCCGGAGATCATACTTATTTTCACACTCGTCAGTGTCCACGTCTCGTCATTCATATTACATTCGTCTGCCAGAACCTTCTGTAATGTCCATTATTTTCTCGTTTCCTTTAGTTTTCGCTATCTGTTTGTCCGATCCCTCCCGTTGTCCATGTCTATTCTTCGTTCACAGCTATCCAAGCCCTCGTTTCTCATTTTTTTCAGTTTTCCTTTTCTTTTCACCGAAACCCATCGTCAGTTGCAGTCACTCCCTTTCTTCTAAGCGACCGGGCTTCCCTCTTCAAGACTCTAGTCCGGGTGATTCCACGAGCTCCTCTGTTCCACGCAGTGAGAAGGCACGCCCTGCTCGCCATCGACTAAGTTAGAAAACTTCCCGCTGTAAGCCTGGCTCTAAAGTTCGAAGAACCTTCACCTGCCTATGACACACATTTCTTCTCAATGTTCTTTCAAATCCCTACTAATATTAGTCTCGTGGCCAGTGTCATGGTATAAAATAAATAGTCCAAGAACAGGGAAGACGTCAAAGAAGTAATTCTATCTAGGTTCAATCTCCTGCCTCTGAATACTTTAAACTTTCAATGATTTTTTTTTCTAGAAACTTTCCCAGACTTCCTTTATTTCTGCCAAACCCCTCTCTACACCAGAAGCTCGTTCTTGCTGCTTTTAATACATCCACCTCTTCCACAGATCTCCCTCCGCGCGACTCCTCCCGCATGGTAGATGAGCACGAACTGCAATCTTAACAAGCAGCGCGCCGCGTTTTGACCCGGTTCCCCGAATCCTGCTCTGAGTTATTAATCCCCCTTTCGAATTTCTACTCCCCGCTCGACTTTTAGCGATTATATGTTGCTTGCTTTCCCCGCGCGCAGCGCGTACCTGCGTTCCCCATCCGCTGCCGGAACTAAAAAGGAAGCTCCAGGGCCGCGGCGCGGCGCCGGAGAGAAGACGGCGCATTATATGGCGCGACAGGCAGAGTGGATGCCAACAAGTAGGCGGAGCGAGCGGTGCGGCGGGTGGGCGGAGAGGGTGGAGCGGACGGAGTGGGCGGTGTGGCGGGCGGTGTGGCGGGCGGTGTGGCGGGCGGTGTGGCGGGCGGTGTGGCGGGCGGTGTGGCGGGCGGTGTGGCGGGCGGTGTGGCGGGCGGTGTGGCGGGCGGTGTGGCTGGTAGTGTGGCAGGCGGCGGGGCGGGCGGCGTGGCGGGTGGTGTGGCGGGCGGCGTGGCGGGCGGTGTGGCGGGCGGTGTGGCGGGCGGTGTGGCAGGCGGTGTGGCGGTCGGAGCGGTGGGGATGGGCGGAACGGACTGGCTGGCGCGCCTCTCCTGGACGATTAGGCGGCGGTAGTAGTTTGGATTCGACCTTGTGCCCGAGTGGAGGTCTTCTTGAATCGGCCCCACTGTAGTTGACTACGTCATGCTGGAGCTACCAATCATTTGAGCAAATAGGACCGTTTCCTAATCACGCCGAATGATCAGCGTGGAAGAATAGCCGTAACCCAACTGGCAACGTGGTAATATGCAGGCGAGGCCCCACCGCTGCCCGCCCAGCCGGCGTGGGCGCCCGCTGAGGAGACGCGGCTACCTGGGGATTAATGCCGGAGGCTCCATGAGGAGATGGGGGGTGTTCGGAAGGTGGGTGGGGGGGAGGAACATCGCCACAATGGAATGTTTACTTGCACTTTGATCCAGAAGTGAGGACAGAATACTTAATATACAAATGTGTCGATATTTAAATTTCCTAGAAAGCCCAAATGTTGAGACGTTATGGAGTGAAATGCGTGTTCGAGAAAGGAAACTAAAATAATATGAAATTTACATTCGCAGTATATTCAGGTAGACATTCGTGAAGTTTTTTTCATATCTTGTTAGTTCGTTGGTTGGGTGTAATGAATAATAGAAAATTAACGGAAAAATTAAAATTATAATTATTGGCAATTTTAAAAATAAATAAATTTTATATTATATGAACATAATGGTTAGGTTGGTAAAAAGAAAAATGTTGTTTGTCGAATATCAGATAGTTATTTACCTCCTCCATCTCGTCATAAACATAGGGGAAGGTTCCCCGAAACCAACTTCAGTTGCTAATATATTTTATGAGCACGTATTTAATAAAAGAATTTCGAATTTCAAACAAATAGACATATTCTTCTTGCGTCCTTAACAACGAAGTTACCATTTCAAATGTTTGGGTACAACAGGGATAAGGTGGACAATCAATAATGCACGTATTGTATGTATATGTTGAATTTATATGTGTACAATATGTTTTTACCTACGTTATCTTTATTCACTTGTTTGCAATTACGAGGAGTGAAATTTGAGGGAATGAGATTACAATGCAGCCGTTGCAGTGGAAATTTCACGGTTAAATAGTTCCAGATTCATGATTCACTTCAAAATCTTTCATGAAAATTTCGTGGCAATACTAATAGTACGGAATCGAAATTAAATGAAACTCAAATGGATTTTTTTCCTGCCGATCCTCAAAACTCCAGTTTCTGTAATTTTAATCAATTTATTCGAAACAATGACCTCATATTGAAGGTATGACATCCATTTTTATTTCAATTTGAGAGGGCGGGGAGGCATCGTATCTGAAATATTCCCACTCCCAAAATATTTTATAGTTCCACACATGTTTCTCTTTAATTTAGTCGTAACGTACGTCGTTTTTGAGGCGTGTAGCCGTTCGCAGCTCGATCGCGGTGACACATGTATAGGCTGACATATCGACTGATAAAAGCCCTTAAACGTGCGTGGACGAGGGGGAAGCCTTAATGAATTTTACAAGATAATGGGTAACGAACATGATTTTTCATTTCGAAGTTCACGCTAGAAACTTGGAGGGTATCAACAGAAATGTGAGCTGTTATTTTTATCAGAAATAGCAGGCTCGCATACACATAATTCAAAACGCAAACATTATCAATTAGAATATTATATTATATTACGTTAGCTTATTATATTTTCCACTCTCTAAGAAAGAACTATTTATCAAAACAAATTGAAATGATGAGCAAAAACATCTTTTGAGAGCTTGCGTAGGACGTAGCGGAAAAAAAAGGGAGTTGCTATCTTCGCTGATTTCTCCGCGTTTTCCGGTACACACTTCCTCTCGTAGATTTCACTCGATTCTAGAGGAAAAGAGAAAAAACAACAAGGCGACTACTTCAAACAAACTTGAAGAGCTTGTATCTTCGCCGCCGCGTCAGTAGACGGGCGTAGGCTGTCCAGATAACGATGTGGGCGTGTGCACACGAGAGTGGTTCGAAGTGGGCGCCAAGGATGAGAGAGGGCCAGGGCGTGAGGGAGAAAGGAGAGAATTCTTAAGAGAATCTGAGAATAAAGCTGTGATTGGAGTGGCTTAGTTCATCGTAAAACGTAATAAAAAGTCAATATTGTGTTTCACACTCCTTTTCACTAAATGCAATTCTCCATTTCAAAGTATATCTTGTAAGAAAATCAACTCTACAAATCATTACGTAAGAAATTTTGCAAATTATGCACTTATGTTTCGTAACAAATGGAAATAAAACAATGGACCATGCAATTTCTCGTAGAGATTCGAAGATTTGTCTTTAAAAATTGTAGCTTAACCTGCGTACACACGTTGTCCTGTTAGAGGCGAGAAATACCTGAGTATTATCGGCGGAGGGCATTTTTTGAGAAATAGTTAACTTAACTCGCGTACCTTAAAAAGTACAACTTTTTGGAACATACTGCGCATTTCGAGCGAGTCCCATTTATCCGTACGTTTTAGCTTATTGTCAAAAATTACTTTCGTACCGGAGGCTGTCATCACTTGTGATTTCAAAAGTTTCCAACTTCGAACGCCTACATAACAGAGCAACTACGGCAGGTTGATGTACAACTAACAGAGTGGGCCACTCATTTCTTTGAACAAACTTTTCTGACTGTTCCCAATTTTCCAGCGCTTTTTTAAAAATCTTTTCCTGATAAGATTTTTAATTTCACACTCTGTAAAAAAAAAGAAGCTAGCCTGATATTAATTCTCTGATTTTGTCAGTTCTCTGATTTTGCCGCGGGAAACTACATATTAACAATATTTTCTCAAAAATAACAAAAAATGAACAAAAAATGTACTAACGTTTGTAAGGAAAAAAATTATATTTTTGGAAGTCTTTGAAAATTTCGCTGAATTTAACGATTTTCTACAAAATCCCTGATTATTCCCTTACATTTCCAGAATTGCAAATTTCCTTAGTATTCCTGGTTATCCTTTTCTCTTTCTTTTTTTCTTCTTTTTCCTTTCCTTCTTTTTCTTCTGCTTTTTCTTCTTTTTCTTATTTCTCTTCTTTTTCTTCCTTTTCTTCTTCCTCTTCTTTTTCTTCTTCTTCTTCTTCTTTTTTTCTTCTTCTTCTTCTTCTTTTTTTCTTCTTCTTCTTCTTCTTCAGAAAGTGGCCACCCTGCACTAAACGCCCACCTAGGAGACGCGGGCTCGCGAGCGCTGCGACACGTCCGCGCCCGCGGCTCGTCGTCCCGGGCGGTGGAGGGGGGTTTGACGGCGTTTGACGTAACTAGCCACTCGACCGACGAAACGCAACATCATCGCGCACGTCGCACCGCGCCGGCGCCAGAAACCTGAAGCGGCGCCTCGCCGGTGAGCGGGGGCGGAGGGCAAGGAGAGGACGAAGACCGAGGACGACCACCGCCCCGCCGCCCCGCCCCCGCCACGCCGGGCGGGACGAGTGGCGGAGAGAGAGAGAGCGAGCTCGCGATCGAAGGCTCGTGTTTCACGCGTCGCCACTTTGGGCATCAGGAAAAGCGCAGGTAGACGTCAGGAAGGAAATGTTCCCGGGTTGAGAAAAAATTAATGTGTCAAAATTAAGAATGAATGAGGATGATTCAAAGAGATAAAGAAGAAGGTTTTATTTTTACCATAGTATTTTAGAGATTGTCCTCAATCGATTTGACTGAACGTTTCTATATTTCTACCTCCCAGGTCTTAATTGATTTCTTCGGCTATGAGGTACTAAGGCACATGAATCTGTTCTGTACAAGAAGCCTCGATAGGCTTTTAATAAAAGAGGGTCGTAAGAGCAGAGGCTGGTGGTTACGCCTCGTGTCCACAGACGCAGTCTCTTGTTACCGCCATTCGTGACATTTCACGCTAACCTCTGAGCCAGTGCCCACACGCAAGACTTTCCCCCGCATTTTCACTGTCGTTTCACCAATACTTCGAACAACACGTTTCTGTAGGATTCACTCCACATGAATTCGCACATTACCTCTCATACCAACCACATAACCTCTCACCTTTTTTGCTTCCCGTTTAGTTCCACTATGGTCGATTTTTAGTTAGTATCATTTTTGAGACCTCTCGTTCATATGTACCTACAGTTCAAATGTTCCAAGTGGATATAACAGGGATCATTCTTTTTCCTATAAAGCAAGCACTGACGTATCATAAGTAACTGCAACTGTTAAAACTTCGAAGCTTTAGTTTTCTCTAAACTAGGAAATTCTGGACATACAATATATGTGCTCTAAGCCTTAGATTTTACACATTAGCAAGAGCACTGTCTCAAATCAACTCATTCTGGTTGTTCTGACATCACAATATTCCATGTTGACGCGTTCCTTCCCTCGGCAAATCTCGCCGCCATTATCGAAAGCGCCCTTCTCGCGTCGCCGCATTCTGCCCGAGGCGTCCTTCGCTCTGCCACCCGCAACCCCTGCACCGACGTTGCCGCCTTTCCCTTTCCCTTTCCCTTGCCCTTGCCCTTGCCACACCGCCCTCGATGCCACGCTCCATCTCCATGCAAGCCATCTCGAGACACGCCCTCGCCGCAATGCTTATCTAGAGGGCACAAACCAATTTACGGCGTACAAGTCCCTGCGGGGATGCTTGACAAGCCCCATTACTGTGTACTCAAGCTCCCGTTGTCATAACAGAATATTGCAGTGCAATCTCTTTTCTAGGTGAACACATGGGTGGAGACATCACATCCAAAACCCCAAAATCATTGGAAACATTGTATTCAAACAAATTAAAACTACGATTTTCGATGATTACGAATGTATTAGAAGATGTGAAATTGTTCACATTATTTCACAGCTCCAGCAAAGAGTGCTCAAGTCGCACAATCTACTTCACAAGTATCCCGCGTAGAACAGTCAATATAAAGAAAGCGCGAAAACTACAACCAGCACAGGTACGTTTGAAATAGACGAAAATTGCATTGCTTTTACTTCAACCCTCTCCGTACGTTACAATTGTAATTGTTTCAGTTTAAACGTTTTTTTAAACTTTTAATGTCCACATTATTTTGAGTCTTGCATATCATTAAGTATAGGAAAAACAAAATGTATTTGCAGTAAGAATGTGTGTATATATATATATATATATATATATATATATATATATATATATATATATATATATATATATATATATATATTCGGACAAGAAGCTGCAAAGCACTTGTCCGCAAGAGCGGTTCACAGAGGTCGTTTCTTCCATTTCGTTCTCCTCTATCTGCCCCTGCGTGTCTCTATCAGATCCTGTCAGTCCTTGCGTGTCACCATTCTTCTCCGTTCCTTCCGGTCCCACCTTCTACAGTGTTGTCCAGCCCCTGTTCTCCACCTGCCCCTCTTCCCTCCTCCTGCCCGATCCCGCCCACGCACGACTTCGGTCGGTTGGCCGGCCGGTCGGTCGGTTGGCCGGCCGGTCGGTCGGTTGGCCGGCCGGTCGGTCGGTTGGCCGGCCGGTCGGTCGGTTGGCCGGCCGGTCGGTCGATTGGCCGGCCGGTCGGTCGGTTGGCCGGCCGGTCGGTCGGTTGGCCGGCCGGTCGGTCGGTTGGCCGGTCGGTCGGTCGGTTGGCCGGTCGGTCGGTTGGCCGGTCGGTCGGTTGGCCGGTCGGTCGGTTGGCCGGTCGGTCGGTTGGCCGGTCGGTCGGTTGGCCGGTCGGTCGGTTGGCCGGTCGGTCGGTTGGCCGGTCGGTCGGTCGGTCGGTCGGTCGGTCGGTCGGTGCGTTTGTCCCCGTCCACCCATCCTGTCCCGCGCCGTCTCCACCCACCGCTCGTGCGGCCCCAGGCCGATCTCGCGCGCGCCGGCCGCCACCGTGTGCCCGCCGCCGTCGCCTCGCACGGCGGTCGCGGCGGCGACACGCGAGTTCGATCAGGCCGGCGATTGCGGCGGTGCATTGCTTGCGCGGGCTATCGCGCGGGGAAGTTATTTCGGTGGCGTGCGACGCGACGCGACGCGGTCGGCGCGGACGCCCAGGCAGCCTTCCTTCCCCGCACGAGGAAACAGCTGATCGCGGAAGCACTGTCAATGCGGGGTGGAGGCGCTCATGCGGAAGTGCAAGCAATGTAGAAGCCCATGAAGCAAAGAACCAGATATAAGCCAATGTAGGTCGCTTTGAGACACGAGTGAAATTAACTACGCAATAAATAAATACATACATAATTTGAGATGGAGAAAGAAAATATCCATCATATTAATCACAAAATGACTGTTGGAACCATCAAAATGATAAAAAAAGTATCACTTAACTAATCTTCTCTATCCTCATGATATATGTACCGATAAAAATAAAGATATCAATAAATAAATGTCTTTATTGGTAGCGAGTCTCAGGTCAATTAGCCTCCTCTTCCGCCTGACCACTCTCAAAATGTTTGTTACAATAGTGAATAATAAAAAGGAAGTCTTCAATGAGAAATTCCTACGCTCTCACAGCATATGTGTGATTATTTTTTTAAATTTCAATTTAGAGATATTTTAAAAATTAATCACTAATATATCAGGTTGAACGTTTTACTCAAATTGAGAGAAATTATCGTTTTGTGACTCAGTAAGTTAGGTATAGAAGAGGATTGGCAAGAAATTGTTTAAATCGGTGAAATGTTAATATGTAGTACTAATTGTTTCAAAGAGGTTTTGAAGAAGTACACCACTATATCCGCAAAACTCAGTCATATCAGAGCACAAGTAGGGGCGAAGTTTAGAGTTGGACGTTGTGTTTGGTAGTTTCATTGACTTGCCCACATTTGTACGAACCTGATCACAATTTAAATATGTAGTAGCTTGCGTATGGGTGTATGCGAAATAAAATTTCACTTCACACTCACGAGTTAATAGTTGCCGGGCGTCTGTTTTCGGATTTAATGCCCAACATAAAAACTGCACCCATTAAAATGAGATGTAATAAACATGAAACGTTTTCCAGTAATGTTTTACTAACTGTTTCATCGTATTAAAAAAGCTTTTGCGAAAGCGAAATTGAATCTTTGATGTAGAGGAAACGAATGCTACGACCACGTTAAATGTAATAAACATTCATGTGTTATGTTCTAGTTCGAGAACCTATCCATGTGGAACAATTACCCTTGACTCAATAACACAACTTCCTGATACTTTCATCTGATAACTAGATTTCTGGAAAAATTAAGGGTACTTTTTACTTAAAATTTTCTTTGACTTCATGATGGGACTACCTAATTATTTTCAGTTATCAGTTATTTAAGTTATTAAGAACAGGTTTATACAAAACTTAAATAATGAAAGAATGTTAATGGTATATCATCAGGTTTAATAACTCGTTCTATTTCTCACTAAGTGGCGTTGTCTTATAACTGGAGTGTAGTGATGATGTGTAGATCGCAAAAAATCTAGAAGTGGCATTTGGGTGTAGTAATTATTTTGGTACAGGTGGAAACATTTGTTCTCATATTTGTGAAAAAAAAATCCAACCTACTGAAAAGCATTCGTAAAAGTGGATTATTTCCGGCTATTCATCAAACCACACGATGTTCAAAACTTAACTGATGCCGAGGATCTTATCAACGGTCGAATAATGCACTTCATTTGACTTACGCTATCCAATAAAACGTTTCCTTCATTTAAGGCATTTGCCTGTTCTCTAAGACCCACATCTCTGATCTCCATCGCACTGCGTAGTGCGGAACATATGTAAGCATCACACTGATAACAAGATATCTCATTGCCCACCTTTTACAATACAGACATGTCAACATAATTCAGACATACCAGTACGCATACATGAGTCACAGAAAAACAAAAAGCAGACACGACAACCGTGGAGCATATCCCAGCGTTGGAGAAACAGCTCTCACCTGACAAGTTTTTAAAACACACTAACCCAGCAGCCACCCTCGCTAACGAAACTTCGGAGTAGTTCCTTAATTTCCGGGAACGAGCCAGGCCCTTGAAGGCACTCCCTTAAACACTCCCTTGGAGGAGGTGGGCGGGGGCGGCGGTGGCGGCGGCGGGTGCGAAGCCGAGGTGGGCGCGGTCGCTCCGCCCTCAGCGACGCGTCCTATCTCCCCCGATCGCCGCCGCCCCGACGCGTCGCCACCGGCGCCGCCGCCGCCGCCACCGCCACCGTCTTTATCTGAGGGCGTCGCCCTCTGGCGCAGGCGACGAGCAGCTCTCACGAACGGCTTCTTCGCGCCCTCCGCCGCCGCTCGTCTCGTCTCGTCTTGTCTCGTCTCGTCTCGTCTCGTCTCTTCTCGCCTCGCCTGGTCTCTGCTACCCCCACGCTGCCACCGCCTCCGTGGAAACGCACACCCCTCAGTCCCGTCCACTGTTCTCCGGTTTAATTATAGAGTTGGTAGGTTGGTGATTCCGGGCACGTCAACAGCTTAGGTCATTAGTCCCGTAAGTGTAATGCATGTTTTTTTCCTAGGGAGATGGCGGTGATCTTGGCGGAATATGTGGTAGTGCAGTGTATGGAGTGTAAGTGTGTGTAAGGGGAGAGGATAGGATAGGATAAGGAAGAGGAAGGAAAGATCGCGCGCAGTCCGTGGCCCGTTATTAGGGTACTGCAATGAGACTGTCGCCATGGTGTTGATTGGAGAAACCACGGAAAACTACCGATCAGAGCAGCCGGCCTCTAGAATTCTCCTCCATCAGTGACTGAATTCGACTTAGCTGACAAGCTAGTGTCGAAAATCCCGCCGCCGTCAGGACTCCAACCTAGGACCTCCCGGTCAGAGGCGCTGCAGTGACATCAGTTGATGCAATGATCTACAGCTCCCGGTGTAATTATAGTTTTCTGACGATTTATCAGCTGGGCGCGGTCCAGTCGTGAGCTTCAATACCAAACATTTCTGGTGTGACTAAGCTCCCGATTGGATAACCGCGTCCAACTGATCAAAGTATACATCAATCGAAGTGTACCGTCGCAGTTTCCGCTAGTTCTTTACCTCCATCGTGGTACTTGCTGGTCGTCATTATTTCAACTGGAGTCCTTGCCAACATACCCAGTGGGTGCTCGTCACCATTAAATGTCCTCGCTGTACTCAGTTATACAGCCTCACTGATGTACATTTATTACTGAGACCTTGCCTTTTCGCCATTACCGTTGCAACCTTCAGCAGTAACCACACGACCTTGTAAACATTGTTTCCGCTTTACCTGAAAACCCGTCTTCAGACACGCATTCTGTGATCGGCAACCTCTCCGGTTTAATACCTTCGACACGCCCTCTCTTAACAGCTGTCACTTATCGCAGGCAACATCACCGTTCATGCTATTCTTGGCGCAGTCTTCACTCACTTCCGAGCTACATCAGTTCTTTCCCTAATGGTGTCTTTACCCGTACCTGTTCATCCCTGCTATTCTCTTTCTCTCTCTCTCTCTCTCTCTCTCTCTCACACACACACTCTCTCTCACTCTCTCTCTCTCTCACTCTCACTCACTCACTCGGTCTCTTTCATCATCGCTACCGCAAACGATGATACTGCCATTGGCATCCCCAGCACCGTAGAGAATAGGAAGAGGTTCTCAGGAAATGTGTGGCTGTTACACGGCCTACTTCCCGCAGTTCACTACTTGAAAACTTCCTTTTTCCTTCCCAGAGCTTCGACCTCTTCTATTGAAAACTTATTTTCTTCCGCGGCTGTTATGATGTTTTCGTTTTCATTTCATCGTATTCCACCATTTACGTGACGTTAACGAATAAAATTTTGTACCCAGGGAAATCTAACTTTTTCATTTTTAATTTATTTGTGTTAAATTTAGTTCTAGAAGATACCAAAGAATTGAAATGCATTTTTGAAAGATCCTTGAGATGAGATTGAGAGATCCTCTTTGCACACGAACTTCAGACTGTTCTGTCTACAAAAGCACTTTCATATCTTGTAAAAAAACTGAAGAAAGCTTCATTAACTAACCAAATGTTGAGAATGAATGTTAACGAAATTTCCGGTACTCCATTTCCGCCTTCGTATTAAGAACTTCATAACCAACCTCAGAAACTGCAGAAGCGTATGATTTGCACTCAGAGAAGATGTCTGTTACTTTTGTAGACATTTAGTATGCCGCAGTTATGACTGAAGTTCTTCATAAAATGGGCGAGTATTTTGAAACACATGTTCACAGGCAATCTGAGTACTTCCCGTCTGGCACGATTTGCATGGCAGGGACTCGTAACAAGCCCCTCCCACAAACTGGGCAGTAGAACACTGCACCCGGCAGTAAACCCATTTCACTGCTTTGAAACTACGCTGCATCGACTCAGAATTCCCGGTTTTTACGAAAATAGAGCAAACACTTTCATTTCCACGAACGTATAGTACGATAAGGTGCATAGACCTCCGTTCGTGATGTTAAAGAATAATAGCAGGCACTTTCAAAGCACAGTCCGTGTATTTCGCCGTAACTTACCGACGATTTTCGAAGGTACACACATTCTCTCTTGTTTGTGCTCTGTTTCAAGACGTGTATTTCGAAATTGATAATTTACCTAAGAGTTAATGTTATCGTAAAAGAGAACTTCCTCCGTTACTAGAGACAACTTACTGTCAATGTACATAATGGACATACATCTTCAAAATTACACAAGTAACTTGAATGGCACGAGTAGTAACTATTGTATGAATGCTTGAATGAAACATGAGAGGGAAGAAGTTCGAGAACATGTAAATTATTCGAAATATTTTGAAACAGAAGAGTATAAATCGACCGGTAACTTAGGGCTGGAACCTCACTTTAACTTAAAATTAGTTCGGGGATTTCCCTCATTTAATAGCATGTCGTTTACAGAAAAATCGATTTTTACGTCAGTGTAGCGCGGTGCTAGGCATTGGCGTAGTTAGAACTTGTGCGGCAAGAGGCACCTTCGAGACCAGAGTCCTTTACAAAGTAAAATAAAAAAAAAAACACTTGTAGGCAATGACAGATAATCAACTGAAGCTCGCGCTGACCAATCATAAGACCATTCGATTATGTCAGGATGATAAAATGGTGGCGGATGAGTCTATGGTGGTATCAAAGCGGGGTGATGGGATCAGTGACAACTCCCGCGACAGCCAAGTACGTCCAAAAACCTTCCGTGATGAATTAGTGCTTGACCATGAGCTTGGCAACTGGAAGGAAACATGGAACCGAGAGGATTCGAAGATTAGATATGTGAACTGCTATAACTGAAATGTGGGCCTGTTTCGGATCAAAAATATAACCAAGATTGGTTGGTTAGTGTTTCCGGGTGCGTCAACATCTTAGATCATTAGTCCCGTAAGTGAAATGTATGTTTTTCCTCGGGAGATGGCGGTGATCGTCCCCTGCTGGATGGCGAGATCCGGCGCCGACCAACCGTCGGCTAGCGGGGTTTCCCCCTAACCATGACTCTCACTCCAGAGGGGCACCGCCCCAGCCGGGACAAGCTCTAAGCTCCCGACCTGTCTCCCGGAGTATGTGGTAGTGTAGTGCATGTTAGTGTATATGTGTGTGTGGTGAAAGGGGAAAGAATAGGGCAAGGAAGAGGAAGGAAAGATCGCGCGCGGACCGTGGCCCGTTTGTTAGGGTACTGCTCCGGCAGTCACCTGGTGTTGATCGGATAAACTACGGAAAACTACCGATCAGAACAGCCGGCCGCTAGAATTCTCCAGACAGCGACTGAATTCGACCTAGCTGAAAAACTAGTGTCGAAAATCCGCCCGTCGTCAGGAGTCGAACCTAGGACCTCCTGGTCAGAGGCGCTGCAGTGACAACAGTTGATGCACTGAGCTCCCGATTAAAAGCAAGAAAGCCATATAATTTTAACATTAATATATGCAATATGGATACTTTATTTGCGAACCACGGGAACTACTAAATAAATTAACAGACGAGGCGATGATTTGCCAACGTCCACTCAACGTTATGAGTCCCCATGCAATTTTTTTCCCTTCGTTTTCGTGCTTCCCGAAAACCCTCGGCGCTCCCTCGACCACTCTACGGGTGCTAAGGGCGCCGTTATTGCCTCGGCGGCGGCGGCGGCGGCGGCGGCGGCGGCGGCGGCGGCGGCGGCGGCGGCGGCGGCTGTGGCGTCCTGCGCACGGACGCCCCTCGCCGCCTCAGCGAGAGCCTCCTCCACCGCCACCGCCGCCGCCGCCCAGTCCAATTGCGTCGCGCAGCCCTCACCGACTGGAAATCAACTAATCTAATGACGCGCGCCGGCTTCCCGGCTCGGCAGCGGCACAGGCAGCGCCGAGGAAGAGGAGGCGGCCGACGGCGAGGAGGAAGAGGGTCCAATAAGCCGCGCGCTCTCAGCGATGAGGCACGAGGCAAGGCGGCCGGCTGCGGCCACGGGGACGCCCTGGGGCTGCCGTCTTCGCAACTGCCGAGTCAATACGATTCTTTGCGAATTTTTTATATTTTGGATGATGAAAATTATACCGTAGAATCTGGGTATCCCAACGTTGGAGGCCATCTCTACAAAGTCATGTGAATGAATTTTCCGTGATAAGAGGTTCGAACTTCGGTTGAATCTACGCGTAATAATTACGAAATGTAATGAACAAAATTCGAGATACCAAAGAATTCTAGTGACTGAACTTCGGATTATTGGTGATCTACTATTTTATTCAAATGCATTATCATACAAAAATCGATTTAAAAAAAATTCATGAACTTTTGTTCCCAATATGGTTAGCTGAGTGAGAAATCGTCTCTGCTTCGCTCATGTGATGAAAGCCTGCCTGAATTAAAAAAAAAAAATGTTTATTCAAATAACTGTTCAAATAGCAGAAATGTAGTTGTGCAAACATTATACGTTTGCTTATGTGCAGTGTTTAAAAGTTACAAACTAAAAGTTGTGAGCATGCACTTCCTTCATGATTTTGCATTTCGTCTTATCTCGACGCGATAGGACGCTGTCAAAAGTAGTGAATTGTAAATAAATTTCACACTCAGAGCAAATATACTTAATACGAACGGGAAAACGCACATGATAGACAAGAAATATTGAAATGCTCATTCCACTAGCGTTGCTAATAGCACCATTTGCTGATTATTTTTGAAAGTACGCGGAATGGCGCCCCTACTGCACGTGTTCCTCATGATTCCAACTGATTCTAATCCTTGGCAACAGTTAAAAGATTCTATCGGTCTTGTACATCGAATTCTAGTCTTTCAGATCCATGCTATTAAAAAGGAAGACTTTAAAAAAAGCACTGTAAAAATCTGAGGCGCGGGAGTTCACTGGTCTTGCTTTCCTGCCAGATGGTCTGGTACTCTGATCTAGTACCTACAAACACAACTATGTGGATGGCGAAGTGCACCTAGTACATAGCACTTTGTTACGAAAGTTAATAGCAAAAAACTTTTGTGTTTGTAATAGTCCACTACATACACGTGTTAGAATGTAGTGAAAGAAATGCAACAAAAATGCCATAAATGTATGAAGTACAAATTTTCCGTCAGTCATTTTCGTTCAAAATCGTGAAACGTGGCTTTCATGTGAGATTATCTATTTCGAGGACATTTCACAACTGCTTACAATACTCATTAGATCTTTAGGTGTAAAATTTTAAAAATTATTTTCTCTAATGTTACGATTCTTAATTGCCACACTGTTGTAAGTGCAGAGATAATACAATACTTTCCTGTGAATACTGGAGAAACACACACACACACACACACACACACACACACACACACACACACACATACGTAGAAACGGACTCAAACATATTCTTTTTCGCACTCACCCAGATTCACCCCCTCCGACTCACTCACATATGCTTGCATAGACACCCCCACTCATTCACACATACACATCTACGGTATCGACATAACTTTTGCCCACGCAATCAGAAGCCCAAGGCACTGTGCGGCGCGAACAAGGGCCCTCCGCGCCGGTGTGCTTCGCGACCCGCCTCCCGAGGCCCTGGCGCATCTGCATATCCATGCATAGGGCCAGGCCCACGGCCGGTCACCAGGCCGGCCTGCCTCCTCCCACCCCCCACCCGGCCGGCTCGCAGGCCCCGGCGAGCGAGGGGTGGTCCGAACGCGCCCTCCGCCTCTCGACGCATTTTGTGAGCCCTCCGTCCTCCCTTCTTCCCTTCGTCCCACCGGCAGAAAAAAAGTCGCTCGGCTGGTATTCCCTGACGCAATTTAACTCGATTCTTGCCCGCGCGCGTGTGTATTATCATCATGGTGCACCACGTTTGGCGACGTGTTTCCACCGGCTGCGTACTTATTTACTGGCGCACGCAAACTCAGGAAAAAACCAGACTCGCGTATGACCTGCAGCCAGGCGAATGTAAAGATTGAACGAGAAGAAAACTGGAAATGTAAAATGATCTTACTAGAGTGTAACTCATAATCAATTTATAATTTTAAGGGAACATGAATTAAAAATATATATTGGACTTGAATAGGGTCGGGGGAACCGCGTAGAACTTTTGCACAAAGTTTGTTCATAAATAATTACAAATCTTCCAACAATTTTCAGAACTTCTCAATGTATTGAGATGACTACGAGGGTCAAATTAATGCTTCTTCATATCTCGAAAGTTTGCGGAACTGATTATTACGTACATTTAGCGGATCGATGTGAGAGGACATTGCACTTTGCACTAGATCAGGAACGCCCGTTGACCCACGTTTTGGCACTTGTTGAAAGTGATTCATATATTTTCTTCTCGAACATTTTACACTTTTAGCTCCCAGGACAGGAGTAACAAAACCTTTGATCGATGAACTTGTTTATTATGTAATATATACAGGACGAAAGAAACTTGAATTTTAATTATCAATGAGATACTTTACATATTTACGAACAAGCAACCAAAATTACTTTCCCGTATTTTTCATAGCTGCTTCTAAAAAATACACAATATGCAAAGCTCTCATCGAGCATGTAGCGGGAATAATGAACGGAAAGATTCATTGCTGCACTTATTCTTCTCTCTTCCCATCACCAGGGTCGAACATGGCCGTGCCCTCAGGTGGCCCCCTCCTCCGTAGTAACCGGTCCCCCAAAATGCACAATTGTTCTGAAGCACCTCTGGAGGTTTGCGCGGTATATCACATCCCTAATACTGGAGCGAGCTTTTATCAGATGAGTAACACAAGTAAAATCGAAACCTTCCTAGGACACAGACATGTGGGATCTCAGAACTAACTTTTTTTTTTCTAAAGAAAAATGGGAATTTTCCTGGGATACAAACATGTGGAGTCCCAGAACTAACGATTTTTTTCTACATAAAATAAAGGAAATATTAATGTAATTTTTAAAAAAATTTAATCCATAGTGACCCACAATTATTTAACGTCATAAAATGATGTTGATATTCTAAAAGTTGTGGTTAAGATAAAATCTCAAACACTCGGAAGTCGTCTCTTGAGCAGGACCTGCAGGCACATGGAGGAGAAAGAGAAAGACTTTCCCAGCTTAATGCTCCAGAGCCTCCACGTGGCATCGAATTAGCAGGCCGGGTCAGCCCAAGATTAGCTCTAGATTCGCCCTCCGTTATGGAGGTTAAGCCCCGGGTGCCTGTAAAAACGCGCGAGCACCTCCATAAAGAAGTTAATGGATGACCGGGTCCTCTTCGGCGCCGTGCGGTGCCGCCCGGGCCTATAAATAACGGACACCACGGCGCACGGCAGGCCGGACGACTGCGTTATTCTTGTTCCAGCTGGAACGCTCGCGCCAACTCCAAACAATGGGGCCGATAACTTCGGAATGCCCATCGCCTATATTAACAGATACGCTCGGGGTGTCCGATTTCGTGCGCGAAGGAGTTGAGACCTTTTCAACTCCTGGGAGAGAAAAACGTCATGAATATTACAAGGGGGTGACTTCCAATAGCAGAGCCAGGGCGGGATAGCCCAGTCGATTAAGCCGTAGCTCCCACCGCCAGGCTCCGCTGACGGCCCAATTTGCCGGGGAATTATCTGGCTCGTCATCGAAAATAATAATAGAAGGGAAGAAGAGCAAAGAGGCGGCTCACCTATAGAAGTGGAAGCGTAAAGTCGTAGGCTCCTCCACCGGCTTCTCCTTTCGCTTTCGCCCGGTCGCTGTTCGCTGCTTCTCCTCTTCGTCTCACCAGCGCCTCCCAAGACACTTTACCACTTCGCACAGTCTCGCGCTGCCTCGGCACCTCTAATCCTTCGTTATCAGTCCACGTAATCGCAGGCGGCAATCACACACGCTTCACAACAGGCCGTCACACATGTCGCGGTGCGCCCGCAACAACTCACAACTCGAAGTGTGGCGCGCTCCAGACAGTGTGGAGTGTGGGGTTCGGCGCGAGAGTCGTCGCCGTGAGGATGCAGGAGGAGGCTTCGCGAACGCCGGTGCGGCGGGGGCGCGCTGTGGAGCTAGTGTGGGTGTGGAGTGTGCAAGGAAGAACACGCCGCTCGGAGCGAATAGTCCCGCGCCGGCAGCGCTCCTACCGGTCGGCCGCCCGCTACCCAACTGACGGGCGGCGCGCGGATGGCGCGCCTTTCGCTCGGGCGGCGGCGGCGGCGGCGGTGGAGGCGGCGGGCGCAGCAGCAGCGCCCCTACCGAGGTGGCTGCGCGCTTGCTCGTTCCGCGCGCGCCGCCGCGCCGGCGGCCCGGCGCCCCGCGCAGCGCTGCGCTCCCGACCGCCCGCTGCCGCACGCTTAGCGATGGCAAAAACACAACCTCCAAGTTTCCCATCACAAACATCGATATATTAACATCGATGTGTTTGATGATTTTTACATATCAATAAATCTTTTAGAAATGTTAAAAAAAATGTTAAAAAAATTTCTTTTTCGATCGTTTTTTGTTTTTTTATTTCCTTCTTTACAATCGGTAAACATTATTATTATTATTATTATTATTATTATTATTATTATTATTATTATTATTATTATTATTATTATTATTATTATTATTATTATTATATTTTTATTATTTTATTATTGTTTTTATTAACGTATTACTTACACTAACCAAACAATAAAATATGCCGGTATTTCATTTAAGTACTCTACTTAAAAATGGAAACAGGATGGGAAAATACCATCTGTTTTATCATATTTAAAACATCCATATTTCTGTCAATGTTTTCATCAACATCGATTTGGTGATGTATCGAAATATCGATGTTGCCAGCACTGCACATGAATGCACGCACGCAAGCGCGTTCTCAGGGTGAGAAAGGGGCTGGCACTCTGAAGGCAATCCGGGGGGAGAATCAAGGGGCGACAGCCCCTCCTTTCAGGACCCTGACAATTAAATTTGACAGTTTAATTCAATTGCTCTATCAAAATATTAAATAACATACTGTACAAACATTCGTATGTTTTGAAATAGAAGCTCTTTTCTTGGACAATCACCCGTTAAATCAGCAATTTCTGTACTGTTAATTGTCAATAAAAGTGAGGTTTTTCGGACTTGGCCTGTAAAAAGGTTTTACGGACTAGCTCGGTAAAAATGCACAAAATTGATGCAGTAATACACAGAACACGGTTCAGTACTTAAGGACAACTACATATCTCTAAAAACCAATGAACATGACAACAAAGGTTATAGGGCTAATAAGTACTTCAGCAGGCATACATGTACTTGCCTCATTAGTCAGAAAAATGGCTAGTTTAAGTGAACGAAACACATCGTTGTAAGCACCTCGGGCGAAATGTGAGTATTTGGAGACATTTACCAACTTGTCCGGAAAACTTCATACTATGGTCTGGATATAACACTATTATTACGTGTTCAACAATATTGAGATGTCGTATATTCAATGAATTTTAATGAAATTGAATTTAAATTCAGTACGTTTAAACCTTTTGTATTAAGCAATATTTAATTTGTGTATCTCTCAATTTAAATTATCGTGCTGTTTAGAAAATATCCCCCCTGTTTACTCTGACCGTACTGGTTGGAATACATGAATTCATAATTTAGGGGCTATAGAATTTGAGATTTACGCGTTGTTTAAGTTGATTACACAGTGCTGAAAACCGTAAAAACATGTTTTTATTATGGAATTGTTTTATAATTAAAAGATAAATAATGAAAGGAGTCTTTTATTATTCATTTCAACTATCTCATGCAGAATAATAATTCCAATTTTCGAAAGCCAAATTTTCAATCACGTACAATAGTTAAAATTCAATTAAATATTGATACTTATATTGATAAATTGATACTCGTATAGACACTTTTTTTCAAGACGAACTGTAAAATTGAGGATTACATTCTCTTCGCTTTCAGAACAATACGCTTCTAGTGTTCAAATTGCTTTACAGTGTTGTCACTTATGTTGATTGGATTGCAATTTACATCCTCTATAATGTCTATTTCAATTATACACTGTTGTGCCAAATACAATTTTTTGTCATTGAAATGAATTTGGTAGAATATCCATTCGCATATAAATGGATAATAGGAATGTTAACTTTCAAGTTGTTCTTCGCACGTTATTTGTTGTAGGCTGCCCGTTTGTGTTGTTATTTATCTCGCTCCTTTGCGGCTTCTGAGAATAACGATTTTGCAATATGTATGCTATGCGATGACACTATTACCACCCCATATCTGTTGCTTGACTTTATTTCCTAGCTCTTATTTTGCTTTTTTTTTTCAAGAAAGTTTTATTTATTTTTCTTTGGTTTCAATAAATCGCCGATAATTTTTATTCTGAATTTAGTAATTTTATCTCTGTTTTCTTTTCGTATCGAAGACTAAAGTTATCATAAATGTTTAGAAAAGATGCTAGATTATTAAATTATATGACAATTGATTCTGCGAGGACGGACTGAAAAAGAAGAACATATTATTAAGAAAACGATCGTATTACTACTCTAAAAGCAGTGTCCAGCGTTGAGGCCGACAGTTCACTAGGGGGATTCGGTGATGGACGTGTCTAATTGAGACGTTTGGGTAAACAGTTAGTAAAAATCTATCCATTCAAATGAAGACGGAAACAACGGCTGCGTCAATTGTTGATGGCACAAGGATTTTTGGTGGTACCGAACGTTCGTGGCGGCGGTGGGATGAGGACAATGTTATGTTAGGTTGAAAGAATATGTATAGTTCAGTCATGTGATCGACTTTTTTGACACTCATTGATCCCAAACCTAATTGGAGGTGTGGTTGGTGATTAACAGGTAGAAATGATTCATATCTGTTTCACAAAAGTTGGGTAACTTGTACTTGAGATGTTTTACTCCCTATTCTTCTTGTATTTTCCACTAACTGCAAACTTCTGCATAATATCAATGTATTTATGTAGCATCAATGCAAGAAAAGTACACTTTAAAACTTCCTTTTTAAGAAATGCTTTTTAATACTCAATTCTCTATTTATAATTTTGTGTGTTGCTAGTTTAATTGAAAGCGCTTTGGAAGTGAACTACGCGGGCTCTTTGAAATTCTGTATTTATGGCCTATGATAATATTAATGGCTCGTATTAAGGGTTTACAACAGTTGATATCTTAATTCACACACATACATATTCTTATCTGCTTTTTGGCACGATTCATATCAATTCTTACAAAATTTTTATTGATGATATTGGAACAATGTGAATCAATAATGAAAACTAACCTTAATCTCCAACTACACGCTAACTTCATGTCCAACGACACTCCAACTAACATTTTGAGGCATTAATAGCTGGTGGAAGAACACATTTCGCAGAGCGATGCAGTTTTGACGAAGTTTAACTATTTTAGAACCTTTCAAAAATATTGTCTAGTGGTCTGAAAGAATCATACATTAATGATTTGCTAGTTGAAACAATGTAATGACATGAAACTGTCATTTGAAGCAAAGGAGTGTCGTAAGTAATCAACATACACAGATATTCTTGGTCCCATGAATTTATTAAAAGAAGTACATGATTACCATTTGTCAGTCGCCCAGGAATCGCAATGGGAACCACCAATCACAGTCTTCTACTGGGAAGAGCGTAGCAGTGAAGCAAGTGCGTATTAAGTATAGCCGCAGACAAAGACTTATTTGAATGGAAGAACAGGTGCAGTGGCAGCCCGGAGGCATCGATTGTCTTCGCGTCGTCCGCTCCGCGCGCGCGCTCTCTTCTTCCAAAGCCGCGGTGGCGGCGGCGGCGGCGGCGGCGGCGGCGCGAGCAGGCAGGACGGCGAGAGCGCATCGCCCTGCGCGTACACGCACGCAGCGTCGGGGGCGGGGCGGGGGTGGGCGGGGCGCGGGCGGCGCGACGGCCGCATCGACCGACTGCAGTGGCCCAGGGGTGCGCGCCCCCGCGCGCGCGCCGCCTCCACCGCCCGCAAACACTACGCGCGCGTGGCTAATGATCGAATCCGCCCCCGCCCCCGCCCCGCCCCGCCCCTCCCCCGCCCTGCCCCTTCACGCCCCACCCCGCCCCGCCCCCGCCATCCCTGCCCCCGCCATCCCCGCCCCCGCCCCGCCCCGCCCCGCCCCACCCCGCCCCGCCATCCCCGCCCCGCCCCGCCCCGCCCCGCCTCCGCCGACTGCGCAACCCGCCGCCCGACGCGAAGCGACGCGACTCGACGCGACGCGACGCCACGCCACGCGACCCCATGCGAGGAGCCTGGGTCCTCCCTCGCGGCCGCCGAGTGCAGCGCGGGCCCCGCGGACCACCGCCTTCCTTTTTGCGCGAGCCCGCCCCCGCGGCACACTAAAGGCCCCCTTGGCCAGGGGTGCACACTGCCCAGGCCAAACCATGCTGGCTGGTCGGTTAGCGGTGTAATTTCTGCGTGGCGAACTAGGTAGCTTGCGGAAGAACGCCCTCTCACAGGCTCGCAAGTCCATGGGAAGAACTGGTAAACATGGGGGATCAAGGGCAGGGAAAGCTGTCGGTTTAGTTCTACCCAAATGGAAAATAATCGACTATTTTTAATTTTTACATTCTCGCTACCGCTACCGTGGTAGAGAGAAAGTTATATAATGCTTCTGAAAAAAAAACAGCGAATTATCGGGAGAAAAACTCTTACTACACAGCCCTGGCAACGAAAAAGTGGATTTAGCCAGATGCTAAATGGGGGGAAATCCTCTGACACGTGCTGTAGCCAGAATCCATGTTTTGTGGGTCCTTGAAACCGAAAAATCGACTGACGGCAAAACGTCTGCCCGTCTGTCTGTGAAAAACGCTAGCAGCTAAACCGTTGAGCCGATTTCCTCCAAAATTGATAATCGCCGATCGATCTGGCTAATGTCCCCTTGAATTTGAAATCGACATTTTAATTCTGGGGGTACTTTACATGAAACTCCTGGGACATTTTCAAAAGTTTCCAAAAAATACCTTCATCTTTTAATTAAATTTTGTTAAAGGATAGTGAAAATTTAAATACTTATTTACTACTTAAAAATGGACGCCTACGCAGTAAACTGTTTTAAAATATTTTCATGCGTTGAACATCTCTTTCATACTTCATTTCCTTCGCGCGTAGCATCGTTTAAATACGTTCTTACAGTATCTGGTGTTGGACTTACCAATGAATCGCAATAGCTGATAATGTTATACTCCCTTTCAAAAATTCTCAGCATCCAATGGTCTTTTATCTTACTTTCATATGGGATTTGAAATGGCAATATTGCAATTTTTCAAAATTATAATCACCGTAAAAAATACTTGAATATATTGTTGATGGGAATATATAGTATTGTACATCTACATTTTTACGATTTTTGCACAATAATGCACAAAGATCATCTGTAAGCTGTTCTTCTGGATTATTCTCTAATCTTAATATAAGATCGTTCTCAATTAGTTTCGAAAATTCTGCCGCAAAATCTTCTGCAACTACATTTGATCCTTCTCCGGATTTGTTTAATATTTCCATATTTTTCTCTCATAAGTTTTGAAGAGATTGAAACTTCACAAACTCAGTCTAATTTGTGTTTACTTCCACTTGTTCAATTGCTCTATTAATCGTTTTGTTTGCGAATATATATTGGCATGGTAACCGCAATAGCTCACATGACAAATCTACCGAAGTTTTCAGGAGGATAGAAAAACGTTCTCAACGTCTCACTGTCTTGAATGGTGCTTTCACAAATGTAAAATCATGATGGTGTTTCATTAGTTTGTCGTCTTGACCTAGTACAACTGATGTAGTTCTCTGGATTGAGCATAATGTTGTAATAAAAAAGTGAATTGTTTTTTCATGCGACCTATTGCGGTTACCACGACGATATAAACATGAACAGGCGACTGTTTTGTATGTTTTTGTGAATAAAGTATTACTTACGTTTAATAAGAATAGATTATGGGTCACATTCATTTGAAAATAGGTATTTGTACACTTAGGAATGTCAAAGTGAGATATCGAAAGTAACAACGTTCATTCATTCTCTAACATTATTGACAGTTTTGTTTTCTGCGTATTCACTTGAATTTCTTCAAATTGAATACGTTCCAAGGCAATATTGATCGTAGATTTTGCAAATTTATTTTTTTAAATATAGTATTAGGCCTACGGATAAAAATTAAAATGAAATATGCCGCACGTTCACTTGTTAAAATTAACTTCACTTGTTCACTTAAAGATGTCAACACATTAGTGTTGCCAACGTCGTGAAAGAAAATTATGGCATATTGTGCGAAAAATGCCTTTGAGTAATGGAGTTTAATCAACGACACCTACATAAATATATTTAGGTGGTATTGGTTTAATTATCAATATACCCACTAAGATTGCAGCGATAAAACACGCGAAAGCACGTTTTTGAAATTTCTTGGAATATTCTGACCGGATCGGAAAACAAATGATCAGTTCCCATCAGGAGACTGAGACGCGTCGAATGACACCTCTGCACACTCGAGGAGTTTCTGGAATAATGTATAGAGATAAAGTATTTTGGCGAAGTAATTTAAAAGTTTAAAGTATTTTCCCGAACACTGACAATGGGTTTTAAAATAATGATGACTGAGATGTGTTAATTCGCAGAGAAATTGTGGTATAACTAGTATTACATAACTATTACTAAAGAAGAGAAAGTACGTGCTCTTTTAGCGTCACCAGTTTGTTATTGTGACACCTGTTTTTCTGTTTTTGTTTGTTTGCATTGAACCCGGTTTCTGTTTATAACATTTTCCTAGTCTATGATGTTTCGAAGACTTATGGATTATTCCCATCAGATATAATTGTTTATATGTTTATTTTATGAAGTCAGGCCTAGATACATGAAATTAAGAAAGAAAATATTACCATTTTTTTTCTCTGTGCCTCGCGGTCACTTACGAGACCCTTGTTTTGACTATCACCCATTTTGGCGGTTAAAACTGCGTCACACTTTGTCATTTTAAAATTATGTAATTTCTTTTATGTATTCGGTTTGAATGTGCAACTATCTAACGCGTGTAAACGATATATATTATTGCACCAGAGCAATAATATAAGGGAAATTTCAGAAACTCGTTTTTTTTCTGAATGTAGTTAGAGAAAGAGATGAAGAGATGCAAAAAACAGAAGCAAAGATGTGCTCAGAGGAAAGAAAAATCAAAGGCTATACAAGTTCGAATTTATTCTTCATAATTCTGATATTTTTGCACAAAAACGTGTTGATTTGTTCCCCCTGTATTTTTATTTTTGCTGCACACAATTTGCATTTTCATTCGTTCAAGTACTTGTGATGAATTGATATTTTATTTTAGTAGGTCTTAGGTAAATTAGAATCACTATTTCATAAGTTGAAAGTTTTATTTGGTTTAGTTTCTAAGAGCACGGCATCACCGGAGGCAAATAATATTGATCCAGTTTTCCTCTTCTGCAATTCAAAACGAATTTTAATTACAAAATCTATCACATAGGAATGGCATATTTAGTTTTTACATCTTCTCAATTATTGTTTTCAGAACTGTATTGCTATACAATGCAACTTATGAAAAATACGTAACAAATAACGAATGATCACTCATCACACGATAAAACAATTAATTTAGATTCTCTTTCTCAAAGCAATGAACCCATTTCTACGGTACATCAAGGGGGTCACGCTGCTCGTCTTCAGCATGTGAAAGCTCTCGATCATTTACGATCGTGTAGATATAATCCGGTGCAGCGGTACTACAATTACTTCGAGATGGTAGTTACATGCACCACTGGAAAAGACATTTGGCGCTTCCATCGCAACCGGTTCTTAACCTGTTTAATGACATCCAGATGCTCCGATTGAGTTTCAGGCCAAAAGGTTACTTTGTCGATATATGTACTTGCCATTCATTCGTCTAATCTCCAACATTGTTCTATTCACGCACCGTTGTGAATTACCGAGAAGACAGAAGTTTCGTGTTTTTCTACTCGCAGGATATCTTGATTTCTTCCAACGAGAGTGAGCAGAGCTTATCGACGATCGCTCCCTTGTTGATTCCGTAGGGTGCCTTGTGATGCGGCAGTTGTAGGGATGAACTCTGCAGGAGAATTTATGTAATGATCGCAATCAACGCAGGGGAAACAAAACAGTTTTTGCTCCCCTTGCACCGATATTTTTTGTTGGAAGTGTACTATACTTTCCTTTCTCCCCTCCGTTCGTTTATTAAAACGACGTCGAGAACTCAATTTCAGATTACATACGTGCGAGTAGGTAGACATATTCCAGGGATGTTGTTGCGTTTGAATAAGAACACAAATGTTCTCTATCAACGACTTTATTTCAAAATTTTTCAATTTTTAGATTTCATCGATCTACATTTTTTATTTTTCCTGAACGTGAAAGGATACCTCCGGATAAGATGGTAAACAGTTCCCCTAAACCAAACGACATATGAGTGGCTACATTATAATTCTAACATAAAAATAATATTTTGGAAAGGCTTATTAGTCCCCGTCCCACCACCCACCATCCCACCACCCTCTTCAACCAAAAACATATTATTTTAATTTTAATTTTTTTCGACACCTTAACACTAGTTTATATGCCTGAAAAAATATGATAAATAAGAAAACAATGTATACTATCAGAAAAACGTTTTTTATATTTTATCAGGCCCAAATTCACTAAAAGGATCAATTTTGGAGCAAATCGTCTGAAAGGTTTAGGTGCTAGCATTGACCACAGATGGAGACGGTAGAGACCGTTTAGTCAAATGACCGTTTTTTGACAGCTATTGTGGTTTGGCAACAAGGATCGTGTCAGTAGGCATTGTCGGTGATTAACACGTAAAAATGATTCGCTTTCATTTCAGGAACGTTGGGTAACTTGCCTTGGACCCGTGAAAAAATCGATTGTATTGTCATTTCGAAAAAGCAGAAAGTTCAATGAAAACTATTTTATTACAGTGACAGAATGTTGTTGAAGTATTCTAAAATTGTTGAAGATTACTATTTTTAAAGTTAATATTTTACGAAAACTGTACTCCCTTAACATTTAGAGAATTCACTAGAGGATAGAGAGTTCAGCTAATAGAAATTGTGTTTTTGTTTGGCGGGCCTTGTGTCGGCTTCCTTTGGTCTTTTCTGCTTCGTGACGTAGATTTTAAATAGAAGAAAATGAACAATCGTAATGTATTTTGAAAAGAAATGTTGTATTTGCAAGATCCCATTTTGTGATACAATTTTTTAAACCGAAGGAAGAAGGTATGGAATTTGTATTTTTGGATGAGATACGGTTGTATGCGAAAAGAAGAAAAAAATCGACTAAATTATTTATGGTTGAAAGATATGAAAGGAAACAAATAATTGAATGAAGAAGGCATGATTTGCATGTACTGAAATTTGTTACTTGGAAAATTGGAGTTATGTCAGCGTGTGTAATGACTTGCTTGAATCATGAATACTGCTTGTCAGCCTGCAGCTCCTACACCGTAGTTTTATTTTGATTTATTTCGTTATATTTTGATTTATCATTTTAGATAATTTTTTTAGAATCCACCTTTATGTTTTGCCTCTTCACCATGACAAGATGTAGTGGAAAGTACTGTTTGATTAAAAGATAACATGAAGGAAAAAGCTACAAATTCTTACATACAGATGGTTTCATTGAAGGCACAGAATCCCTTATTTCCCTCAAAGTTAAAAGTAGATGAGTATGTTGCAACTATGGCGGCAGAAGTGTTTCAGAAGTGTATGAAAGATTTGTGCCTCAATTGTCAGAAACATCCTTTATGTAAAGGACAATGCAGCTGGTAATTCTGGGCTGATGAGTAACATTTTTAAACAATGGTTCTTTTAGGAATGTGAAAAACATTCATTGGTGGAATTCATTCTATCCTTTTTTAAAATAACTCATTATAAAACAGGTATTGCAACTAGATAATTCAGTGACAAAAGTGATTGTTTCAACGTCTATTTACATCACTAAAAAGTGTGGAATTCAACATGTTTTAAATTTAATTGTTCAATGATCTTATAGTAAAAGCAGCAATACATTTTTAAATAGATCATAATGTTTGCTAATAGAATGTAATATAAGTATTTTAAGAGAATATGCAAGATATAAATGTTATTTTTTCAACATCTTAGGAACTTGCATAGAAGGGCGAGAAAGTAAAAATAGCTCATCCTAAATAGAAAAGATCTTAATGTTCTTAAAATTATCCAATTTTTTCATCCCTTTGCACAAAAATGAAAAGAAATTTTCATATACCGTAGATAACTATAAGAACTTTGAATTATTTACTGTGGTTTATTTTCGCACTAATTTATTTTAAAACTCTAGTATCAATTGCATAATTGTATATGAAGATTTACAGACATTTTCCAAGACTATGAATGTTTTTGGAACAAAATTAACTATCAATTTCCACAAGATATTTGAGTTATGATTATATTATAATATTTTGTACTTGTAATAATGTTATTTGTATATAATTTGTAATATAAGGGATGTTTATCCTGTAAATACACATGATTAATTGATTGATTGAAATATATTTACATCTGAACTTAATCTTTCCTCTTTCTATTATAATATTTCTTCTATTAAATATGTTTGAAACTGGATAAAAACAGAATCTGTAAGAAGATAAGTACACAACTTGTAAAAAACCCGACGAATAACCAATCACGAATAACCAATAACCCGACGAATAACCAATAACCAATCACATAACATTTCACGAAAAAGTAATACTTGGATCACAAAAGGAATTAGAACATCGTGTAAAAATAAACGTAGTCTCTACTTTATTTCTAAACGTCATGACGTATCTCAAGATTTCCTTATCTACTTTAAAAAATACAAAATATTGTTACGAAAAGTCATAAGGCAGGCTAAAATCATGAAAAACGATCAGGATATTTTGAACTCAAATAATAAAACAAAAGCAATGTGGAATATAATAAACAATACTACCAAATCAACTAGAAAACCCGTAGAGAATGTTGTTTTAAAATATAAGGAAATAAATGTGAACGATCCGGCAACAGTGGCTAATCTCTTTATCCAATACTTTTCGAGAATTGCTGCCGATCTCACTAAGGGTTTTCAGCCACAAAATTCAAAAACAGACAGTTCACCCAAAATTTTAGACACAATGTTCGTTTCCGAAACTTCTTCCTATGAAATTTTCAAAATAATCGGTAAACTAAAAAATAAATATTCGTCCGGTTTAGATGAATTCCCGGATTCTTTGTTAAAGACTTGTGCGTATGCCATTATACACCCGTTAACTCACATATTTAATGCATCTTTATGCACTGGAACGTTTCCAGATATTTTCAAAACAGCTAAAATTAAGCCGCTTTTCAAAAAGGCAACAAAAATGAAATTCAAAATTATCCAGTCTACATTTCTCTTCATCAGTTTTTTCAAAAATATTAGAGACACTTTTTTACGTACGAATGGAAACCTTTCTCAGTAAACACGACGCGCTTTCAGATTGCCAACATGGATTTAGAAAATCAAAATCAACGGAAATAGCTATATTTTCTTTTCTTAAAAATGTCGCCTCATCATTGGATCAAAACGAGGCACCTATTGGATTATTTTTAGATCTCTCAAAAGCTTTTGACGTCATTGATCATGACATTTTACTTTCCAAATTACCTTCATATGGAATTCGTGGTATTGCTCTAGACTGGTTATGTTCGTACCTTAAACAACGATCTCAGAGAGTTGAAATACCTTACTGGAATGATGGAACATTACGTACGCACCTTTCCGACTCTTTGCCCATTGCATGTGGAGTTTCTCAAGGATCGATTTTAGGCCCTATTCTGTTCCTACTTTACGTAAACGATATGCCCTCGATGATTCGAAACGGAAGAACGGTTCTCTTTGCGGATGATACGAACATCCTTTGCAATAAAGAAACCGTAAATAGTACAATATCAGATGTTTCAAATTGGTTCCGAAATAACAAATTAATAATAAACGAAAAGAAAACGGTTTTAATGCAGTTTTCCATTTCAAATAAACAATTCTGTGAAGTATTGAAAATGAACGGTGTACCATTGACTGATGTTAAGGCAACAAATTTTTAGGTCTCTCAATTCAGTCAAACCTTAAATGGAACGTCCATTTAAATGAATTGAACACAAAATTAAGTTCATTATGCTACGCGTTCAGAATTCTTGCAAATTCAGTCAGCCTTCATACTGCTCGTTGTGTATACTTCGCGAATGTTCATTCCCGCCTGAGATATGGCATAATATTCTGGGAAATACATCTTATAGCTCCCAGACTTTTAGATTACAAAAACGAATTGTACGAATAATAACCAAATCCCACCCACGTGATTCATGTAAGCCTCTCTTCATTAATCTAGGAATTCTACCATTACCGTGTCTTTTTATTTACGAATCAGTGGTTTTTGTAAAAAATGACTTGCTCAAGGGCGGAAATATTTTTTCAGAAAATGCCGAAGTCTATTACTATAACACTCGACGTAGAAATCATATTCATCAGGTGACAGTATCAACAGCTCATTACAAAAATTCACATACAATACATGTACATTATTTTACAACACTTTGCCAGATGACATTAAACGATTAAATTCAATAGAAAAGTTTAAATCCCAAGTGAAATCATTTCTGCTGCATAACTGTTTCTATACAATTGGAGACTATACTGAGCATCACAAGAAAAGTAACATTAATTGTAACAATGATACATAATTCATTATTTACCATTTGGACTGTATAAATAAGTATAAACAACCTGTAACAACTATTGTACTACAGCTTCCGGGTCAATGACCCCCATCTCGATCAGGTTTTTCGTCCAGTTTCCCTGATCCATTGAGCAAATGCTGAGATGGCCCCTTGTTTTGCTTCTGGACATAAATGTAACTTCATTTTCTGTGCACGTCTTCTAGAATTCAGTGGGAAATACAATTATTCAAATTATCGTTTCCATGTTGTCGCGGCAGGAAGTAATAAGAGCCAAAATTTATTGCTTATTTATCTTTGAAAATAGATTTTATTACATGGGAGTTTTTTTGTTGTTTTTTTCTCCCTTTCAAAATTCAAAATTTATTGCTTATTTACTCTTGAAAATAGATTTTTTTACATGGGAGTTTTTTTGTTTTTTTTCTCCCTTTCAAAAATTAAAAATTTATTGCTTGTTTATCCTTGAAAATAGATTTTATTACATGGGAGTTTTTTGTTTTTTTTTCTCCCTTTCAAAAATTCAAAATTTAAGTAGTATATGACTTAGTGTAGGGATCACAGAATTTTGAAAATGTGCACACAATTCACTTTTCCCCATAGCACGTCATACGCAGTTTTTAACTGTTTTTTGACGTAAAATAAATAAAAATAAAAATAAAAAAAAATCAATTTGGACATACAATTCATTAATCTTTCCCACGAATCCTAGTTGGGGCGTGAAATCGCATACTATGCCGATGGCTTCAGTCGTCCAGAACAATCGGATTGGATGCCATCGAGATGTGTACTGGGTGTACTGGTGTGGAGTGGCAACGAGGTATGAGCATGCCCGCACTTCCACACCCACAGAAACTCGCAAACATACAGAGAAATACGCTCGTGCACTCTCCCTCCCTTTCTCTTTCTCTCTACCTCTTCCCCTCTCTTTCTCTCCCTCTCCTCCTCCTCCTCTCCCTCTTCTTCTCTCTCCCTCCCCTCTCTCTCTCTCTCTCTCACACACACACACACACACACACACACATACACAGATGCGCTCACGTGCGCACAAGTACACATTCACGCGAACCCATAAGCACTTGCGCTCATGCACAGGCGTGTGCGCACACGCTCGCCCACTCTCACACCATTCCCATCACACACACACACACACACACACACACACACACACACACACATGTCACCCAACGCGAGCTCGCGCGGGCAGATCTGAAACAAACAAGCGGCGACAGCATATTCTGGACGAGGCAGGGGGCGGGGCGGGGCGGGACCAAGCTCGAAAGTAAGCCGGCTTCCGAGCAGACGCACAATTAGCTGCGCGCGTTGACTCTCGATTGTCCCCGGCCGGCCGGCCGGCCGGCCGACCGGCCCTCCGGCGCGGCCGCCGCCGCCCTCGCGCGCCGAATGGATCCGCCCGATCGCATCGCTGGCGCTGCGCCGCCTCCACGCCACGCCGCTCCACACCACGCCACGCCACGCCACACCACTCCGTTCGCGCCGAACAACACCGCGTCATCGAGCGCGGCTGGCAGATGGAACGTGCCCGCGTTACGGATGGCAAAAAAACATCGGATGTTTTTAAAACAAGGATGTGTTCCACTAGAAACATCGATATATTAACATCCATATTTTGGTTTCGATGTTTTCCTCACATCGATATTTTGTTGCAAAAACATCGATTTTTTAATTATTTTTTTTTAAATAAAGGGTTTTAGCCATGTTGTAAGTGGCAGCAATCCACAGCAATATCGTTGTTTTGCGTCATCCGCTTTATCGCGCTGCAGATTTCGCCTGTGTAATGTGAGAGAATTTTAGGTGGTTTTACTTCGATGGTGTGTGAATGGAAGTGACTAAAGGGTAAAGGGGCGCAACACGATGTTATTTATTGTTAATTTTATTCTTTACATTCGATAATAATTTTTATTAACATACCACTAACACGCTGGTAACCAAACAATATATTTTCATTTTGCGTACTATAATTGAAAATGCATTGGAAAATAGCATGTTTATTACTCTACAGTTAAAACATCGATGTTTTTATCGACATCGGATATCCTTTAGCGATGTATCGAATCATCGATGTATCGATGATTTGCTAAAGTTTGCTATCACAAGCACACGAACATCGCGCCGAGGCCTCGGCGCTTTCAGAAGCAGACGCCTTCATTAGCGATGACCAATCACACTACTCCATAGCCGGCAAAGAAGGAAAGATGCGACATCGATATCGATATTTCCGAAAAATCAATGGTTTTCTAAAAATATTCATGGTTTTAAAGTTGTTTTGTTACAGCCGATGTTTTTAAACATTGATGTTTTGTGGTTACTTTTTTTTCGCCTTCGATGTCTTTATGTTTAAAAATGTATCACAATAATAGAAATCTATCTGTAAATTAGCCCACGTGGATAGCTCATTGGTCAGCGTGCTCGCTTTCCATGACGTGACCCCGGGTTCGATTTCCGGTCGAGCAAGATTATAAATTGAGTTTCCCTTGCAATGTCCCAGTCAGTATATGTTACTGTGTGAGAATGAGAAAACTCAATTCTCAGGTTGAGAAGCCCAGAACTTGGCGTAGGGATGCCTACGTAATAACCACACGTACCACGTATTCCAATGGTCCCAAGACCGGGACGCCGCTGGTAGGCCCAGGCTGCGACAGGGGCTATTGCGCCAATGTCCATACACATACAACTGTAAATTGTTCTTATTTTTTGCCCTTGTTTTGTAAGAATAATTTGATAAGTTAATATAAAGGCCTTCTGTATAATTAATTCTTACTCGCGCAGACAATAATGTTAGAGGTGACTACACCAATTTTAAATAAGTGGACGATCAGAACCATCGATAGCTTCAGGGAAATGTGTATTAACTTTGATGCTTCCAGACATTCATGTTTTGTTGGCAATGTCGCATACCTACGACACTGCGTCTAGGTACTTCACGAAATACCTAGCGTGAAGGTATTGATTTAAAAGAGAAGATATACAAATTGGTAGCTCGGAAATATACAGTTCAAAAACACGAATATGTTCTTTCAGGAATATATTCCTTTTATATTAACGCAAATTTCACTATGGTGACAGATTTAGTTATTTCGAACATCGTTGTCGCGAAATAAAAGATAATTGTCTCATATTTTTTGCGTGTTCTTGACATGTTTTATTTATCAAGGTTCCAAGCTACTGGCATTGATGTGCCCGAAATCTATAAAGATTCTACGTATGAAAAAGACGAACAAAAACAAAGTCCCGGAATTAATTAGGTTGAGATTATATCCTGCAGAAGTTGAAAGTGAGTTGTCAAAAAAGAACAAACACGATTAGATGTAAATAAGATGATACTCATGTTTTGCTAATATTCATTCTGATTTATCTTTGTATAGTCGATGAATCATTTAATGATGTACGTAGCAATGAAAACAATTTTAGGTTGTGAAAAGGGCAGAATGGCATTTGTTACAGAATTTATTTTTTTGAAATTAATTACCTGAGTTTTTAAAAGAATAAAAAGCTGTGTAGTTTGAATTATTGAGTTTAAGCAGAAAACGAGCTGGAAATTCAACACACTAATAAATTACAGGTCCCGGAAAGCAAAAACTAAAAGAATAAGTATCCGTCAGTGAACATTCCTAAGGAAAGTACTATTTCTTTTTAGAGAAACAGGCTGTCTAGAGAGAAATACACAGCCAAGAACATTCCTTTCGCACTGTTCGTTTGGCTGTATTTGGACCTCATCCACGGTTCCTTGTGTGACAAGATGCGTTTAAGCAATTTTACGATCCCATTCTTCGTCGGAATGGGCCTCCAGGACTTCACTACTGAATTTCCCTCATTCCCCAAACGCCTTAAGACGAGTCCAGCAGGCACCGCTCAATTCCGCCACGTTTAAACCACCCAATAACACGGCGCAAGTGTTTTGATTAAATTCTTGATCCATTTCGTAAACAGTTTTCAATATAGTGAGACGCCGAGGGTATTCAAGCGGGTTGGAGCGAGGGACTTGAGCCGCAATAAACGTTTGGTCTCCCCTGAGCTTGGCGGCAATACGCTCCAATGCGTGTTAAGACCTCCAGGGAGAGAAGAAAGAGGGCGAGAAAGGAGGAGAAAAGTCCTGCGCGAAGGGCGACGGCCGCTGCGGTCGGGTGGGCGTGGTGCACGGGGGAGGGGGAGGGTGAGGAGGCGGCGGCAGACCCGGAGGGGCCAGACGAAGGCGAGAGGCGCACACTTTTGAAATCCTATATTTCTCTGCCTCCAGGCGATGTCGGTGGCGGTCGCTTCGGCCGAATATTGTCAGGCGTAGGTTCCCAACCGGTATTTTTCGCAGGGCTTTCTTCATTCGTACTAAATGCATGTGACTAGAAATATGATATACATGTTGCTTCACTGTATGACATTAATGTTAATTCATCTAAAACAAATTTATGTAAATTATACTTATCTACTTTTCATTTTATTCTATCATTTCAGCATTAAATCCTATAAATATTACTTTCCCTTCATTTCCCTAAATTTGTGATCGAGTATTGAAACTTTAGTTGTTTCAGTTAAAAATGGTTTTAAATATATTCAGAAGATATAAAGTAATAATTCAATAAGTAGTTTGTCACATTGTTTGATCACATCTCGTGTGTGATATCAGGCTTTATATCGAAAAATATTTTCTTAAAACAAACTCTTTCTCTTCTAATCAGGAAGTGATGATGTTGGTAAATTTTTCAGGCAAATATAATCCTTTCGGCAATTTTTGAAAACTTTTTGTGCAGTTATAGGATAGTGTGATGGTCGATGGTATCCAAATGCTGAAATGATAGTGTTCGTGTTGTACTACATATTGTTTGTAAAGGTAATGAAGTTATTTGATAAAGGTAATGAAGTTCCACATGTTGTAATACAATGTATGTTTGTGAAGACATTGGTGAAATTTTTATAAAATGATGGGAAATAAAGATAATTATTGTGATAATATTGATAGGATGAATTTAGCCTCCAGTGCCCATACTTAAAATAGTAGTGACAGTAGCAGTAGCCTGGGGAGCGACTACCGAACTGTAGCAGTTGGTACTTGCGGCAAATGATAATGGATCAAGAGAACGGTTCCTCGAAACCGGCGATAGCGGAGGCGGAAGGGGGCGACAGGAAGTGTAAGGGGGCAGGAGGTGGCAGTGGGGACGGCAACGGGGGTGGCAGAGAGAGGCGGTAGCGGGGGCGGATGGGGGACGACAGGAAGTTTAGGGGGGCGGTAGGGGGTGACAGGGGGTGACAGGGGGCGGCAGCTGGGCTGGCAGCGGGGGTGGCAGCGGGGGCGGCAGCGGGGGGCGGCAGCGGGGGCAGCGGCGGGGGCGGCAGCAGGGGCGGCAGCGGGCGGCAGCGGGGGCGGCAGCGGGGCGGCAGCGGGGCGGCAGGGGGGCGGCGGCGGGGGCGGCAGCGGGGGCGGCAGCGGGGGCGGCAGCGGGGCGACAGCGGGGCGGCAGCGGGGCGGCAGCGGTGGGAGCGGCAGCGGAGGCGGCAGCAGGGCGGCAGCGGGGCGACAGCGGGGCGGCAGCGGGGCGGCAGCGGGGCGGCAGCGGGGGCGGCAGCGGGGGCGGCAGCGGGGGCGGCAGCGGGGGCGGCAGCGGGGGCGGCAGCGGGGGCGGCAGCGGGGGCGGCAGCAGCGGGGGCGGCAGCGGGGGCGGCAGCGGGGGCGGCAGCGGGGGCGGCAGCGGGCACGGCAGCGGGGTGGCAGCGAGGATGCCCGCGCGGGTGGCAGCGGGGGTGGTAGGGCGTGCGGTGGCGGAGGCGGCGGCGGCGGCGGGGACGCCATCAGCGGCAACGGGGGCAGCAAAGGGTCGGCAGCGAGGGGTGACAGCCCCAACGCAATAACGGCGTGGCGTGCAGAGCCGAGGTGATTTCCGCGGCTCGATATCGCGAGATGAACTAATTTCAGAATAATTCAATTCAAATCCCTCATCCCTCCGAATCCCTCATCGCTCACTGCGGGAGAAGCGAGACCGGATTTTTACCTCAATGAAGTCAATACCCTGAAATCTGAAGGCTTTGTTTGAGAACGCCTTCCGGGAGCGGAGAGTCGGGGAAACAGTGTGATAACTCGATGAGCAGAGAACCGCTGTCTCCAACGCTTTAGCCAACAGTCTCGGATGGCGCAGTGATGGAGAGACATTGTACCCAAACACCTCCTTCACAGTACACGGTGAGACCACAGTTAAAAACATCGTTTCGAAAATCGATGAACTCCTATCTGCTTTTCTATTCCTAGAAACTTAATCGAGTTAATAGGCAGGTAAAATAATCAATCTTACTATAGATTAAAAAGGAACATGCTCGGTATCGTGTATAATATAATTTCTTTTGCGACACTCATAGCGACACCCAAACTAGTTTACCAACCAATATTAACAAATGATATCCACAAAAGTGTATCTCACTTACAGGTGACGAATATTGCCCATTCACTTCTCAAATATTAGGTTTCTTCAAAGAAGAAAAGCGGCTAGTCAGGCAGGCGCAAAAGCAATTCCTAACATAGCTTTATAGCCTGTTTCCTCATACATGATTGTATATAACTCGATATCGGTGCGGTCCAGTGTCTTAAATCTTATATTCCTCGAATTATGTCCCTCAAGACTAATAAACAATATTAGATATTTTTGACGGTTCGGATCTTCTGGGTACCTTCACTTCACGTTAAGGAAGGGGTCAGACTCATGCGGAATTTTTATTTTTATGCATTTATTAAAGGGGAAGGGGGCTTGCGGTTGTTCACATCATAAAATTCTATTACAATGTTTATTTTATTTATTTATTTATTTATTTAACGTCAAAAAAAACAGTTAAAAACTGCGTATGACGTGCTATGGGGAAAAGTAAATTGTGTGCACATTTTCAAAATTCTGTGATCCCTACACTAAGTCATATACTACTTAAATTTTGAATTTTTGAAAGGGAGAAAAAAAAAACAAAAAACTCCCATGTAATAAAATCTATTTTCAAGGATAAACAAGCAATAAATTTTGAATTTTGAAAGGGAGAAAAAAAAAACAAAAAAACTCCCATGTAAAAAAATCAATTTTCAAGGGTAAATAGGCAATAAATTTTGAATTTTGCAAGGGAGAAAAAAACAACAAAAAAAACTCCCATGTAATAAAATCTATTTTCAAAGATAAATAAGCAATAAATTTTGGCTCTTATAACTTCCTGCCGCGACATGGAAACGATAATTTGAATAATTGTATTTCCCACTGAATTCTAGAAGACGTGCACAGAAAATGAAGTTACATTTATGTCCAGAAGCAAAACAAGGGGCCATCTCAGCATTTGCTCAATGGATCAGGGAAACTGGACGAAAAACCTGATCGAGATGGGGGTCATTGACCCGGAACCAATGTGTTATTTAAGCACTTACTTGTCATCAAGAGGTAAATGTGTACAATAACCAAGGGCGCCCAGAATGGGAAACGTCATCTAGGGCAACTTGCTCCAGGCTCCGACGTAACTGGCAGGCCAGGTATTTACTTTTTTTTCATTTGAAATATAAAAACGCGTGTTTAAATCTAATTCAAATTACCTGCTGTAAGTCAATTCTATTGCATTGAGAAATTAATTCTGTTTATGTAGTGGGGAAAGGGAACATTTGTTTGAAAGAAGGGTCCACCGTGGATCTACTATCCCACACCCAGACCCCTTGTTTCATCTGTGTACAACTAATAAAATATATTAAGTGTGTGATTTTGATGTGAATTTTCAACACTTTTCAAAAATATTTGCCTTTTAAATAATATGAAAAAGAAGATATCTGATGATTAATAATAATTCTTATACAAGATAACAGTATATGATCGAAGGTATTATTAATGTCATTGCAACTGATAATGAATTGTAAGAATGTAACAGTATTTTTACAAAATGATTTAAAAAATCTCTTTTAAGATATTAATCCAGAAATTATTTATCATTTCATTAAACTTCCAATTTAATCTCACGGGTCTTGCCAGGTAGTTATTAGTTTAAAATACACGCATCAGATCAATATTCCAGCCGATTTGGTTATAACTGATATCAGGCGGAAGAGCAGGCCTCTATGACCTGTGTCTACAGGGAAGGTCGATAATTCATAAAATAATCGTTATACTACACTTGCACGTCCTGCAAATGACGCATGGCGGGGAGTTTCCTTCCAAAGTAAATATTTAACTACTTCAACCATATTTATATTAACGTTTCTCATGTTTTACGTCAATAGCTTGACTCATTTCCTCTTGCCTTGAACTTACACGACGAAGACTGTTAGACGAAAAAACACTCAAATAATACTGCTGATGTCTCCATTTTAGTAAAGAATGATAAAAAGAAGAGGCGATGTTACGAAGAAATCAACTCCGTTCTTCCTTTTGAAAGCGTTAGATTTCTATGCTTACAATTATCTACTCATCCATTTTTGCTATAAATATGTTGTCTTCTATTTAAAATACCAATGTTAAAATATTTTCTCAAACCGACCATCTTTTTTATTTACCTAATTCGAGAAAATCTGTCGTTCTTCCGATAGAGAATGAATACTTTTTTCTGATTAAAGTACATTCATTGTCATTTGTGTAGAAACCAGTACAGAAATTGAATAAATCGTGGTCATAATACTTCACATCAAATTAACATGAACCATGTGAACTTAACAATGTCTTAACAATGAAAACCTTCCATTTTTAGAGAACGTTCTGTTCATACATTGTAGTAATAATTTTATATTAAAGTAATTCCAATTCCAATTCTTGTAATACATGAATCCTCCCATAATTAAAGGAAAAACATAATTTAAAAACTATACTTACTTGTTAACTGTATACACTTGATGAAAATAATGAAGTGCAATGCAAAATACTTGCAACTTCTTCAACCTTCATACACAGAAGTCACATCCTGAGCCAAAACGCGAATCTATGAAATTCCCCACATGTGAAAAGTTGATGTTTGAATGTCAAACTGGTCATTAAATTTCTAGACTACCCCTTCGCCACTCTGTCCTGAAACCTGAAAGGCAAGTAATTTTCATCATCGTGTCGTGTCGCATCTCGTCTTAAGGAAGATGCCTAACGACGAGGCCGTTGCGCCGGCGAGGCAGGAAACCCGCCCGCACGCAGGAGGACAGGAGGATTGGCGGGGGCGGGGCGAGGAGGCAGGCGAGGACGGGAGACAGGGGGGGCAGCCATTCACAGTGGGTCTACATCGCACCAAACTTATTTCTTTTTTTAATCAATCAATTGAGAGCATAATGTGGAGCTGGCACTAAAAGTAAGAATGAAATGTTTCCTTTTTTAACCATTGTTTCTTCTCATTTTCAATATTTATTTCCCTCGTTAGAGATGTCTATTACTTAAAAAGTTACAAACAAACTTATAAATGTTCGCATTTGCAGACGGATCTCTTCAATATAAACATTTGGAATACCTCGTCAGTTCAAAATATAACGCGTTTCCTAGAGAAAAGGAAGTCGAAATCGGATTTGCGTTTTTGTGGATATTTTTCATTCCAATATAGACATTTAAGAACTAAAAGATCATAACAAAACAATATTGAATCTTTAATAACTAGAACCATAAGACTACAATCACACAATGCAGTTTCGCGCATTTTTTGTCACGCAATACTCTGACAAAGGTCAGTGTTGGGTATCGTATGTGCATTCAAAATATACTAAGACAGATGAAATAATTCTACTGTTTTGTTTCTTCTCTTCAATGTAAATGTCATTTAGGAAGGCAAATTTTCTTTTACCTATAAATTATTTTTAACATAATTAATGTTGCCGTATTATAAAACACTGATAATTTCTCTCCATGTCTCAAGTTGTACATTTTCAAGTACTGCATGCACCAGACATCGCAGCGCTGCAATGTCTGGTGCATGCAATGCTCCAGGTCTCCAGTCGTAGACCTAGAGGTGAGACGGCCGCTGTCTTCCGACACCACGGTCCCGTAAAAAACGAGCAAATATCATTCGTCCGTATATTGAATTAAACTTTACTACCTCATATGCCGTCTGGCCCAAATTCTCAGAAACATTTCTAGAGCAGACAAGTCGCCTGAGTCCGTCTGAAGCATTTCCGGGTGTGGACGGCCTGACCGGGCGAATCTTATGGTGGCTCCTTACATTCGGTATTCGGCGAATGCTGAGTGACCGCTCGCCGAATTCCGAATGGTGGGGGTGAGTGACGTACTTTCGGTGCTCGCTCTACCCACCGCGTGTCAGTCTTTTGACTAGATCAAAGGAAGCAAACATACTCCGAACACATTAGCTCTTCGGGATCGGGCGAGCAGTAGCTCGCTGCTTGGCGTATACCGAATGTGTTTAGACATCCATGGAATTGCGACTTTAGTGTTTTGAGGGTGTCAATTTTTAGGACTCTGTTTCTAGGTCTCTCAGTTTCTAGGTCTCAATTTGTAGTATTCACAAGTTTATAGGATTCACGGTTCATATAGCTCTCGGTTCAAAGGATTCTCGGTTCATAGGACTCTGAGTTCATAGGACTCTGGGTTCATAGGACTCTGGGTTCATAGGACTCTGGGTTCACAGGACTCTGGGTTCACAGGACTCTGGGTTCACAGGACTCTGGGTTCACAGGACTCTGGGTTCACAGGACTCTGGGTTCACATGACTCTGGGTTCACAGGACTCTGGGTTCACAGGACTCTGGGTTCACAGGACTCTGGGTTCACAGGACTCTGGGTTCACAGGACTCCCAGGCTCTGGCACAAACAAGAATATATTTGAGCTCTGTATTCATTTTTAAACATTATTATTTAACTCTAACGTATAGGTCAAGCATTTACTACTGCCTAGTCTTATTTTTCTAAGTTCTAACTTCCATGAAAATAAGGAGTTTTTTGGAAGGTGTCTTTCTCGTTTTCTCTTATTACATACATTTTGGTAAAAAGTAAAACAACAAAAAAGAAACAAAAATTATCTCTTGACTGTATTAACGTTTGAAAATATAGCGTGCAATATCGGTAACAAAACAGAAGAACGTTGAATTTGAGGCTCACAAACATTTCACGCAAATGAAGTAGAATGACATTTTATTGAAATGATCTCGAATTAGTAATTTACCTAATCCCTGCTTATGCATAAAAATTCCTACGTATATGATTTTAGGAGTGTCATCCACATAACTACGCAAATGATCTAAATCAATTTGTAGAAAAAATTTTTTTAATTAAAAAGAAATATTTCATTAATACAGTCCGTTTACGTTTGTATTTACATTAGTAAGGTATTATTAAAGGCCATAAAAAATTTACAGACGGATGACAGGGGTATAATCATTTGAACTTAATACATTTTGCTACTTATACTACTACATTCTAATCAAGAATTGCGATTTTCTTCAGGTATCGCAAAAGAAGTACCCGAATATCAATTAAACATTCAATTACACAATATATACAATAGACACCACATTTTTACATTTTATTTTACAACAATTTATGCAAGAGACAAATTTTTATGCTTTTAAATAAATCAGTACAATAATATTTCACTCTTCAATTACTTTATTTAATGTTTTTATTTTATTATTCCCTGCTTCCGTCCCGTTCCGGGCAGTGTGCGAGGCAGGCCGCTCCTCGGGCCCGCGCAGCGTCCACCCGCGCTTTACGACCGGTTCGCCCGCCGCCGCCCTCCGTCGCCGTAAAACGCGCCTTTCGCCGGCGCGCCGGAGGAACCCATTACTCCGCGCTCTCCGCCCATTTTTAAACTTACTCGAATCACTATCGTCCCATCCAAACACGCGTAAAAATGGCATAAATGCGAGGTTCTGGCGTGTGTTTATTCATGGAGCTCCTGAGAAAAGTATTGAAATATTCTGGAATAATGAACGACTTAATTTCAAATTGCCTCTTTGTACATTAAAATTTTCTTGTATGTGCTCTACAGAAGAAAGAATTTCATTAGAAACTTACACATGAGCTTTGCACACAAGTGTGAAAATGAAATTTAAACTAAACGAGCTTGAAAAATAAGTCGTCGAATGTCGGTTTAGTTTTGCACAAATGTGTAAAAATTGAATTTAAGCTAAACAAGTTTGAACAATAAATCTTTGAAAGCAGGTTAAATTGAATTCTAAAGAGTCAAGGATTATTTATAAAATGGAATAGGATATTTCGGAAATCAATATGGAGGATATGAAAAAAACAACAATTGATAATGACCTCTTTCTTCCCCATTCGTTTACCTTACCCAATTACAACCGCATTATCTAAATAATCCTCCCACAAAATATAACGGAACTGAACTTCCATACCACTTTCAGCTGCAGAGCATTACGCAATGAAACAGGTAATTAAACGCGGGCGCCTCTTGTTAGCAAACGAGCAGGAGTGGGCTTTGTCAAATCAACGTAATGCAAAACCCAAAAGCGTAGTCGCCGCTGTTCATTCGCCGCCACGTGCACGTGAGGCGAGTGTTGCCCCGCCGCCCCCGCCGCCCCCGCCGCCCCGCCGCCCCCGCCGCCCCCGCCGCCCCCGCCGCCCCCGCCGCCCCCGCCGCCCCCGCCGCCCCCGCCGCCCCCGCCCGCGCATGCCCTGCCGCCTGCCGCCCCCGCCGCCCCCGCCGCCCCCGCCGCCCCCGCCGCCCCCGCCGCCCCCGCCGCCCCCGCCGCTCCCGCCGCCCCCGCCGCCCCCGCCGCCCCCGCCGCCCCCGCCGCCCCCGCCGCTCCCGCCGCCGCCGCCGCGCCGCCGCGTCGTCAACCGCTCGTAAAACCGAACGGCCGCAACGCGATCTCGGTGACCGCAGCATCCCCCAGGCGCCGTGCCCTCTGCCCTCCCGCCCGCCCACACACGCCGCCCCCGCGCCACGCACGCACCTGGGGAAGCATTCGCTGCCCTCAATTCGGTGCTGCGTGTGGAATTGATGGCAACGACGGACGTGCATTGTCTGATTGCAGAAGGAGCATTTTAAAGGAGGTATGCATTATTTTTTTAAGCATTTACACACGTGTTAATCAATATTGTCTTATTAGTAGGAATGAATTATTCATTGTGAAGCCTTCACTTTAAAACAATATTGTCATATTAATACTAATGACAATAATAATAATAATAATAATAATAATAATAATAATAATAATAATAATATCATCTATTTTAGTAGTTTTGACAATCGTTAATTTTAGTAGTTATTACTGAATTATTGGTTGAGCAATAAAGTTAGATATAAAGTTTTGAAGATTAGATGAAAGTGTTTACTCCAGATACAAATAATTAATGTGATTTTAATACTCTTTTTATTTTTTATTGACGTATAAACAGCTCTATTATATCATTCTCCTTTCGTCTTTATTCAAAAAGTTATTTTAACCATACGTGATAAAAGACATTAGAAAGAGTAACTGTTTCAAAGTCTCAGTGTCGGAGATACTCTAAAAACTGTGAGACGCTCGGAATATGTTGGGCGTTAAAAACGTTATGAGGATGAAAGTGTACGTTTTGGATGGAGAGGATCACAATCGCTAATTCAGAACCTTATCAAAAGTCGTCCAAATCATTACTGCTCTCTTTATCCTTCCCGTATGTTTTTTGCCACCTAATTTGTCCAATCTTAAATTTCCTTTTCATTACAGTACCACAAAAACTTCTCATTGCGTTAACTTCGTAAAAATAAGCATACTTAGAGACTTTCCTATTCTTTTCATAATATTTTGTTCAACTTTTCCTTTTTCTGTATTTCCTGTACCTTCATTTCCTTCGTGTTTCTCTTGATATCGCTTCCCAATCCTCATTTAGTCCTTGTACTCTTCCAGAAATCCTGTTAAGCCTCTCTGTCGCTTCTGGTACTGCAGCCCCTGGCATTTCATCTCCGAGGGCCGACTGCGCCTTCTCCGCCTCGGGGCGCTCGCAAACCAAGCGGTCGAGGGCAGCGCGACCCCGACCTCCACCTGCCTGAGACGCGCAGCACGTGCGACGCAGCGCCGCCAAAGGCCCCTCCCCGCCCCGACCCGATCCGCCCCTCCCCGCCCCACACCGCTCCGCTCCAACCCCGCCCCGCCCCGCCTCGCCCCGCCCCGCCTCGCCCCACACCGCTCCGCTCCATCCCCGCTCCTCCCCGCTCCACTCCGCCCCGCCCCGCTTCGCCCTCCCCCGCCCCGCTCCCTGCTCCTCCCTGCCCCCCCACCCTTCCCCCCCGCCCGCCCCTCCCAGCTCCGCCCCGCCCTCGCTCCGCCCCCACCGCTCCCCTCCCGCTCCACCTGCCCGCTCCATCCCCGCTCCTCTCCGCTCCGCTCCACTCCGCCCCGCTCCGACCCGACCCGCTCCGCCCCGCCCTCTGCCTCCCTGTCCCTCCATGCTCTGCACTGACCTGCCCTGGCCGCCTCGTCTTTTCTCTTTTCCCGTCCAGCCCGTTGAGCCCCTCCCCTCCCCGGATCCCACACAAATTCATCCCTTCCCCCTGGCTCATCTCACCCCTTTCCATCCCCTCTCTTCCTTTCCCTATTCCATCCGACCCCTTTACGTCCCGACCATCCCCTTTCTGTCCCGTTCCCTCCCTTCCTTCCTGTCCCTTCCCGACCACTCGTCTCCTCCCGTCCCGTCTCGTACCGTCCAGCCGCTCCGAACCTTTCTGCCTTCCCCGCCACGCCCGTTTTCGCTCCTTCCCACCGCGGTCCTCCCCTCTATCCGCTTTCCGTCCCTTTCACCCTTCCCAATTTCTCTCGTCTCTTCACCACCTTTGCATGCGCGGCTGCCTTCCTCCCACCCTTGCCATCTTTACTCTATGCCCTTGCACATCCCCACCCCAGTCCCTATTCCCGCCCCGTCAACCCCGGTCCTCCTCTCGCCTCTCTGCCAGGAGGAGTGCCGCCGGCAGATACGCGGCTGACGAGTCACGCGGTGCCCCAATAACGGACGAGTCAGAGCTCCCAATGAGGGCGCGGATGGTGGAAGCGGTGGCGACAACAGGAAGGGCGGTGGTGAAAGTGGTAGGAATGGCTTTCATCAAAATAGCGGCAAAAGTAAAGGTGGCTTTGAAAAAGAGTAAAGGCAATGGGATTCGAGCTGCTGGTAGTGGCAGCAAGAGACGAGAGCAATAGAGAAAGTTGGTAGCAATTGCGGCGGAAACACCCACCTGCTGCGGGTGTCTATTGTGAGGGTGTTGGCAGCGAAAGCAATAACGAGAGCTGAGGTGAGTGTGCAAGGGAGGGCAGGTGAGGACGGTAAAAAAATAGTAAGTTTTCTGGCGATGACGCTGGTGAGTCTCGTGGGTTCGCTGGTTAAGGGATGGCGGGCGGTGGAGGCGGTGTTTATGGGTGACAATGAGGAAGAACTTATCTATCACTTCAACGCAGTAGCTAAGGGAATGCTGGCAATGACAAAAGTGTCGGTCTTACGTTAACGAGATAATGGTGATCACATCACAAAGGAAGTAACAAAAAACTCTATTCTGAATGAAACAGCATCGCAATAACAAACACATCTCACAACTTCTATCAAAACCTAACAGATTTACCAGCAGCTTCCCATTTCAACTAGGGGAAAACGCAACCCACACTCTACTAAAAAGAAGATTCCCATTTGAAGCCTTGCTCAAAATTTTAGACGCTCAAGATGCATAACCCTGAGAGTATCCTCTTCGATATTTAGATTAACTTGGCTTAGATTTTTAACTAGCATAAGCCTGAACAACACATCGGTAAAGTGATTAACTGATCGATGTATTCCATGTGAAAGTAAATAAACATGTTATACGATATTTATCGTACATAAAAAATATCACAAGGCTTAAAATTACGGTGATAGCATTGTAAGTGGTGGTGGTGGTGGTGGTGGGGAGAGCATCAAAGGCAGTCTAGAACGTGGTGAAGCAGACGGTAGCGATGCCAACTAGTCTTCAACACGAACGATGAAAGAAGAAATGGTTGTAGAAGAGGTAGTAATGATGAATCCCTTATGCTCAAGATGCATAACCCCGAGAGTATCCTCTTCGATATTAAGATTAATTTGGCTTAGATTTTTAACTAGCATAAGCCTGAACAACACATCGGTAAAGTGATTAACTGATCGATGTATTCCATGTGAAAGTAAATAAACATGTTATACGATATATATCGTATATAAAAAATATCACAAGGCTTAAAATTACGGTGATAGCATTGTAAGGGGTGGTGGTGGTGGGGAGAGCATCAAAGGCAGTCTAGAACGTGGTGAAGCAGACGGTAGCGATGCCAACTAGTCCTCAACACGAACGATGAAAGAAGAAATGGTTGTAGAAGAGGTAGTAATATATGGCAACGGTGGCAGCGGCATCTCAGTTGACGATGGTGGCGGTGATATTGGGAGTGTGGTGGTGGCAGCAGCGGTGGCGGCGGTCTATTGGGAAGTTCCCTGGCAATATCACGCGGCTATAACATTTCAAGCATGACCAGCAGTCGATGACGTTGAACAAGGGGATCAAAGTGAACCGGTCAGCGCCGGGTGGCGTGTGCAGCTACGAGTTACTGCCGCTTAAATAGAAACACGGCTTTCGCCTTTTTATTCGGTCGCCTTGCCCGTAAGGAGGCCACGTACACTCACCTCGTTGTGGAGTTCTTTTTGGTTGTACTGATACGCGGAAGACCCGATCGATCACTTTGTGACTCTGAGGAAACTCTTGTTCTCTACGTCCATCGGAACTAAGAGATTGCACAACTAGGGATGAAAAGTAAAGTAGACTAAATCAGTTAATCAATCTGTAAATAAATAAATAAATAAATAAATAAATAAAAAAGAGATGAAATGAGAGTGAGATACAATTTTGCATAAACCTGTCTTTTAAAATGTTCTGTAGGACCAAACGATAGATCTAAATGATGTTTTCTCTTGATCGTGTCTGCCACAGTGTTAATTTTCATCAGCAGTGTGATTTCCTTTTTTTCTCTAAACTAATCATGTAACATTTTGAAATTCGCTGGAGTAAAATTCAGCTACCAATGTCATAAGTATTCCAAGTCTTATTTTTAAATTGAATTTAGCTTCCATTATTTTATTTGGTCTTATTATTTCCGTTTTCACATGTCTTGACCTGTCGGGTCTTCCCATATTATATTTATGTTTCCAAACAATATTTTCCATTAAAATTACACCTACAGACACACACACACACACACACACACACACACACACACACACACACACACACACATATATATATATATATATATATATATATATATATATATATATATATATATATATATCGTTAACCGGAAAGATCGCGGGTTCGACTCCCGCCTCGGACATGGGTGTGTTTATGTATCTATGTCTGTGTGTGCCGTCCATTCATCCTTCATTATCATCATCATTCCATCTTCCATTCCCCCAGGACTAACATCCCTGAGATATAAAAATTCGGATTCGGTTCAAAATAGTATCATCCAATTGCATTTTCACTCCGTGTGTTTCACAGCTTTTCTGACATTGGAAGAGATGAATACTGTAAAAAGGTAAATATGTAATTCTTTTCCATGATATTCATTATTTTTGTGATTACTCATTTTTTCAGCAGAATTAAAATTTTAATGAGAAAAGTGTTGTTGGAAAGTCAATTAAAAGCAACATAAATCTGGTAAATAAGTCAAAAATAAAAGACAGAAAATAAAATGCTAAATGCTCCCACCTTGAAAGTTGTGTTGGGTTTACAGTTTCCGTAAAAATGTCCGTAAATTTCAGCATAATATCTGCTAAGACAAAACAATCATTTGTTTTCAGAAGAGTTTATTTAACATTTTCGACACTGACTATTGCTAATCGTGAAACACATACCGTGCATTTCGTTATTGTAAATCTTTACGAAAGAATCACAAAAATTTGCATATGTGAGAATTTCATCAACAAAAATGTATTTTGCAACAAAATAAACCTTTCATTATTAAATACATTTCTTAATAAAATCTGGAAAATCAAAATTGCAGACTCGCATAAAACAATGAGATGTTGACGGGAAAGTTACATATAATACATTACGACTATAAAAATACAATACAAATATGAACAAGTGTTTTACATTACTTTGTACAAACGGATACTTGTGTGTGTGTGTGTGTGTGTGTGTGTGTGTGTGTGTGTGTGTGTGTGTGTGTGTGTGTGTGTGTGTTTAGCTGAAGAAGTAATGAATTTGCCTTCACTACCTGAACACCGAAGTTGAAACATGTATGGAATTAAAATGAATTTTGTAATATGTAAAATGGTAGTTCTATTTCTCTACCCAGACTTGGCTTCCCCTTCTGAAAATAGAGAATATACGATCGGGAAGCAGCTAAAATTATGAAGTAGAATCTGCGGGAAAATTGAAAGGAATTTACAATTCAACCGACGCGATCTTCGGTAAGAGAGGAATAAAATACTACGATTAAAGAAACCGTTTTCAGATTAATGAGTTAGTGTTTGTATGTTCAGAAGGAGACAGTGTTGGGGGAATAAATGAACATCACAATAGCAGGTTCAAACGTGACATGAAATACCTGAATGACTAAATCGGCCAAAGAAGACTCAAGAATTCCAGATAATCCTACAAAAAAGATTCATTCAACGCTGCTGATTGTTGCCGAGACTGATCACCGGTATTCAGAGTACTTGAGAGATTTACGTAGTATTTTATTTACAGTCTGATTTTCAAATCACAAATTACACGTGCTTCATACTTAATATTAGACCTCAAGAAGCCTGAAAAAACTGGAAAGTATACGGAAAGGCAGACAAGGTTGGCAAACTAGGCACGAGCCAAACGAAGTAGTCTATCTCCTGAAAGCATTGTTTTCCTTTCTCCGAGTGTACACACGAGAAGCTCGCGGTCGAAGATCGACCTATTTCAGGTATTTTTAGAGCAGCCGCTGCTATTCGCTCAGGCAGCGAGCGCTGGGAGGGGCAAAGCCGAGGCGACGACCGCCGCGCGGGGTTTTGCACTGACTTGGGTTTAAAGTTGCGGAATTGCATGCGAATTTCCGCGGAATCGTTGCGAGAACAAAGCGAACAAAAACGTGTGCTTCTCTTTCTCTGGCATGTAAAATTTGGGGTGGAGACCGCAAAGAAGGGATTTAAATGTTATACCTCTGCGAAATTTTGATTTAAAACACGACATTCTGTTATTGATTTATTGAAGTTAATAGAGTTTTACGCGATGGGTTGAAAAAGGTAAAGGTTATGTCGCAGGTAGTCACGAATTAAATAATTTACTCTAAACAGAAACTTTTAAGACCATTCAACAAGAAAAACAATCACGTACTGGACATATAGATTCCGTATATTAACATGAACATCAGAAATACTGAATTATCTTAACTTTCATCTCGTACTACGAAAACTGTTTAATTGTAATTCAGGATCGGCAAATAAAGAAACTTGTACCTATCTTATAGAAAATTGAGACCAGTGATTCTAACATAGTGATGTTACTCAGAAATCTCTGACAGGGTTCTTTTGAAACCCTGTGGTGTTTATTTGAAATATACCAAATTCTCTCTAACTAATGCTATTGTACACTAAATATTAAGCTATAGAAATTGTTACCCTATCTGACAAATAAAATAAAAAATAGTACCTTTCTCCCGTCTGTAAATCTGAAAGTTAAACAAAATCTATAAAAAATAATGCTAACTACATATTTATATAAAATTAAATTCAATTTATTACGTTTGTGTAGGTTTTTCAATGTCCTTGAATTTGAATTTTTTCCAACGTACAAGAGGAATACAGTTACCAAGGCTCTTTCCGGTGAGCACTTTTACAACAAAACAATGATTGTGAATGTCTCTTGTTTTCAACACTTTTATAATAAAAGGGAGTGTTGTTCACAACACCTTTTTACAGTCACGTAACATTTTTTAACCAATCTTTGTTATGTTTGCCGCCTTCAATTCTGTTTTCTTCAAGTCAGGGAATGTGTCCAATCCAGTGTTAGTAAAATGTCCAGTTCCATATTTCGCCAGTCTAGTGACCATCAGTTGCCGATCTTCGGTTCAATCACCACCTGATGAATAATCAACCTTATTTAAAATTATCTTATATTGAGCCAGGGTCGTTCTCTTAGGAACTTCGCGGGACTGTCCGTCATGTCCGAACCGTAGGCTGTTCATTTTAAAGGGTTTGTTGATATTGCTATTCCACATGTACAACTGATGTCACTGCAGCGCCTCTAACCGGGAGGTCCTAGGTTCGAGTCCTGACGGCGGCAGGATTTTCGACACTAGCTTTTCAGCTAGGTCGAATTCAGCTGCCGTCTGGAGGAGAATTCTAGCGGCCGGCTGCTCTGATCGGTAGTTTTCCGTGGTTTCTCCGATCAACACCAGGCGAATGCCGGAGCAATACCCTACCAAACGGGCCACGGACCGCGCGCGATCTGTCCTTCCTCTTCCTTGTCCTATCCTCTCCCCTTACACACACACTTACACTGACATACACTACACTACCACATATTTCGGGAGACCGGTCGGGAGCTTAGAGCTTGTCCCGGCTAGGGCGGTGCCCCGCTGGTGGGAGAGTTCAGGTTAGGGGGAAGCCCTACTAGCCGACGGTAGGTCGGCGCCGGATCTCGCCATCCAGCGGGGAAGATCACCGCCATCTCCCGAGGAAAAAAACATGCACTACACTAACGGGACTAATGACCGAAGTAGTTGACTCGCCCGGAAACACGAAAAAATAAATCAATCAACCAATCAATCAATCCACATGTACAAGACCTACTGTCGTGGAGTTACGTCACTGACCACACTTCCTTGTCACTCTATTACATTGGGAATTTCGTTTCTTCTCGAAACACGTCGGGTTACGTGTTTTTCCTTTTGTCGCCATGCAACCAACACTCATGCCTGAATAACAATAGCTTACTGAACTTCAATATGTTGGTGTGAGTGCTCTTGGCTGTCTGGGTGAGGGCGCATCGAAGGCGATGATGCCGACGTTACGACCCTGCTTCCCGACAGACCAGCTTTGAGGAAGACCACGACAAGATGGTCGAAACGTCATCACAGCCTTCGACGCGCCCTCACCCAGACAGCCAAGAGCACTCGCAAAACTCTGGCCGCGGAAGCGTACGACTTCTCTTGAAAATTATTATGGATTATAGTACCTGTTAATAATATTATAGACAGTCAATTCAAAATATTTTTTTAATTAAAATGGCACTTAACAAAGTATTAATTAATAAGTGCCATTTAATTTAAAAGATTTTGAATTGATGGTCTATAACTAACATATATAATCCAGAACGTTTGATAGACGGTCACAAATATATAACCTATTCTCTTGAAAATGATGTTGACGATTCCCGCTCGCCAACGGGGGTTAATGAAAGGGGGAAATTACAATCACATCCTCAGCTTCTGACTTAACGAACATTGTTGTTCTTCTTTTCATGATTTACTTTGAGTGTCCAGGATTTCAAATAAAAAAATGGACACTATTTGGTATTTCACTTCAGAATCACTGAAGGGTTGGACTCTTCTCCGGCCGATAATTTTCATCGAAGTAAGTCTCATGCGCCTTGTTACTGACAGGATCATCAATACGAGCTGGTATTTATCTTGTCCTCGCATTCTTATACGTTTCAGGATTATTTTAATTTTTTGTCTAATGACCCAACAGATTCTCAACACTCGTGTATCTCCTTTACTGCATCATGCTCCACATTACTTTCCTTCGTTAATTTTATCTTACATTTCCTGTTTGTGAACTACTTTTATAACATATTTACTAGAAAAAAATACTATTTTCTTAAAGAACTTCATTTAAGTCAAAATGACAATTTTTTGTGTAACTTTCTTTCTACATCGACGAATAATAAAATGTTTATTTAAGGAACACTAATTTCGTGTAGTACTAGTATTTCTATATTGTAAGAGGTAATGATAATTCAAACGTCATGTTAGTTATGAGGTAACTTGTATGATGTTCATGAACTGAAAAGGCCATATGTAAGTCCGTACGTAAGGCTACACAATTTTAAAATTTATTTTCATACATAAAACTTTTATCGACCATCTTCCGCAGATGAGTGTGGCATCGAGAGGCCACGTTAGTGAACACCTCACAACGTTTAAAAGTTTCCCCACGTTGAGGTTATGATGATAAAGATAATCACGCAGAATAGTAGATGACTTGAATTATGAATTTGTATAAAATCTGAAAACCAGACTTCTCTAATGCAAGTTGAGCGAGGAGGGTCTGGAATTTGAATTCAGTTTCAACAGCAACAAGATGAACATGGTTACTACTTACATGTATTCCTCGGGTGAGAAATGTGTGCAGATACAAACAAACATAAAACGTACTCCTTTGTTTCTATACTGTTTCATATCACAACGTTTGAACGAATATAATTATTGGAAACATCGGTTGCACTGTGCTGTCCTTTAAATGCGTCTTTGTGCAGATTACTGTCATTTTCTTCTGCTCAGAACTTCAGTCTTATACCCAAACGAGAATAATTGCCATAATCTACTTCACCACTTCTGTCTTCACTCTTCAATTGACCCCACCTCCCTTCATTTCTCGTTATCCGTTGTCTCGTCAGCGATTCCGTCGAGGTTCTCTTAATCGACCGTATTCTCTTCTCAGCGGTAGCTAACGCTCCCGTAATTGCCTGCACCCTTCTCCAGCTCCAGAAGCTCCATCTCCCTCTCTTGTGTTCCGCCTTTGCAACTACCACTTCTACTTAATAGTTTGAGAACCCGGTTGCAAGTGTTGCCCTCGAAGATAGCCAAATGTTGTACTCTGTAGTTCTAGGCCATATATTTATACTTAATAAGCGACACGGTTTTGTTAAAGTGGTTTGTCACTGATCCCTGATTTAAAAACACAGTGAAGTGTGTGTGTGTATATATATGATTATTTTCTCATTGATTTCTTTTTAATTCGGGCCTTTGAAATATTTTCTTTGTAGCAAACTTATAATCAATGTTACGAAGGAAAGTAATCTGTATTATCATTAAATAGTACTATAAAACTAGAAACACGTAACATAATAAATTATTGAGTTGCGAATGATTTTAACTTATCATATCTTATAATCAGTACTCGTACCCTATTATTATGAAGTAAGTTTATTACATTTATCGTTTCCATTTCTCCCGCTCACACTTTCATCGAGCGAAGACAGTGTCTTCTAACCTGTAAATAGCCATTCTTTAAACCTGTAAATAGCCTTTTAACAAATAACTCGTAAAATAGATGAGTAATACATGTAACCTATTACATTATACGACGTCATAAAAACTTTTAAATACTAGTGTACTAATATTTTCTCATCTTCTAAATTAAGCCTTCTTGCAGTGGTAGTAGAGCTTAGGATGAGTTTCTATTTTGTTAGCAATACAGAAAAATCAAATCTGTTCGTTTCTTTACCGTTAAAAATAAGTTTTCTATAATTTGGCAACGAAAATATCTAGTTTTTGAAATGTTAATCTCTCGCTTTTTAAAATTTGTTTTTGTTGTTATTATTATAATTATAATTATGATTATAATAATAATTATTATTATTATTATTATTATTATTATTATTATTATTATTATTAATATTTCAACTATTAATAGTTAAATTGTTGGGAAGGGATTCTGAAACTCAAGAAAGCGTGCGCAGATGATTTTCTCCCCCATACGTCACATACAGTTTTTGACTAAATAAATAAATAAATAAATAAATAAATAAGCAATTTTCTTTAATTGTATAAAAATGAGCGCTTTTGTGCACAAGTAAGCGTGCGTGAAGTTTGTCCTTAATTAAGACTCCAGGAAAAAATATGCCACAGTACGAACGAATGGCGTTTGCACAACTTATTTGCCCGTCCTCCCTGCCTACCATCCTGGCTGTCTTCGCTTCCTGATCCCATTGCCCGTTCCTACTACCGGTTTTCGTTGCCCATCTGAGCTCCCCACGTTCGCTGCCCGTTCTCTATCACTGCCCTTTTACGCTGTCCATCCTCGCTGTCTATCCGCTTCACACATCATTTCTCATTACTTCCACTCCCTTTGCGCTTCTTCTACACTTCGTCACATTCATCGTCCCCTTCATGTGACGAATGTAACAGTGTTTCGAACGTTCTAATTAGACTATGAAGACTTGACCTGAAACAAATTATGATTCATAATGTAAGCATTTTTATACAAATGTAGAAAAATGTTTGTATTCCGTGAGCAACTGAGCGATTCCTGTCCGATCTCAGTTTTCTTATTGTGTTTTTCTTCTAGACCCTTTTGCCTAGGGCGCGACAAAATCAACTCCATTTGGACGTGGAAAAAACAATAATGTCATATATTTAATATAAAAGTAACTAGTTGTTCTCTTCTAAAGTAAATATATGATTTTAGATGGTTTTCCCATTTCTTATAATCCATTTCAATTCAAATTATAAAATAAAACAAGGCCATGCTCATGAAAACTGCCACCGGCTGTGCTTAGTTTGCGAGAAACAAGCCGGAACGCGCCTCGAAATTCGGAGTTTAAAGCGAAAAGTGCGTCGAAATCTTCCGCTCCGAGGGCCGGCGCTCCTGGCCAAAGGAGCGCCCCTCCGGCACACGAGCATTCCGACGCGCCCCTCGCTTTCTCCCCTTTCTTCCTCTTCCTCTTTCGCCGCGGGTCGATGGCGCCGCCCCTCGCCGCCGACGCCGCCGTCGCGCGGCGCCGCACACTGGGCCGCAACAGGCCAGGAGGGGCGCGTAAAAATGGAAACGAGCAAAAGAAAGAACAACAAATGGAAAAGAATCAAGTATAAGAAAAAGGAAGGGAACAGTAATGAGAAAAGGCGAAAACAGGGAGACAGGAAGGAAAGAGAGCGAGAGGAAGGAAAGAGAGCAAGATGAAGGAAAGAGAGCAAGATGAAGGAAAGAGAGCAAGAGGAAGGAAAGAGAGCAAGAGGAAGGGGAGAGAGCAAGAGGAAGGGGAGAGAGCAAGAGGAAAGGGAGAGAGCAAGAGGAAAGGGAGAGAGCAAGAGGAAAGGGAGAGAGCAAGAGGAAAGGGAGAGAGCAAGAGGAAAGGGAGAGAGCAAGAGGAAGAGAGAGGGAGAGAGAGCAAGAGGAAAAGAGAGGGAGAGAGAGCAAGAGGAAAAGAGAGAGCAAGAGGAAGAAAGAGAGAGAGAGAGAGAGAGAGAGAGGAAGGGAGAGAGGGACGGAGGCAAAGCTCTAAAGAGATCCGTTTCATTGCCTATGCGGAGGGTAGAGAAACGGAAGTGAGAGGGAGAGTCCGAGAAGTGAAGGGAAAGACAGAGTGGAAAGGGGGAGATAGTGTGAGAAGGAATGGAGTGAGAAGTAGAGAAACGGGAGAGAGAGGTTGACTCAGGGAGGGAGACGTAGTATGGGGAAGGTACATATGACAAATTGTATGAAGGAGTGAATGCTCTGATGTAGATTGTAAAGTGTTTGAAGTACAAATAGTGAGTTTGAATGATTTGAAAAAGAATACTGAAAAATGTCTGGCTAAAGATCGTAAGATTTTAATATGAATGTTAAAAATTGCAGCGTTCTTTTATAGGCCTGATCGTGATCGGCCAGCAATTTAGGTGTCCATAGGTATTTCGGTGAAATTGTAAATGCTTGCTTTACCCAAACTTGGAATTGTGTCATGTATGTCACCGTTGACCACCATGTGTTTGTTACCGTTGACGCCATGTATGTCATTTACTTAACGCGATCGAAAGTTACATTGGCCATAAGCTGGTGGGGATTGTGAAATTATTTTAGTATTTCAAGGATTTACTCTTCGTTCACGCTCAGTCTTGCGTACACGGTAGAAAGGTCGAATCCGGAACAATCATATTTTATCGACTGTACTCTATATTCATTTTTAGAATATTATTTTAAGATCTGTAATAGAAAGCAGATATGACTGAAGTAATTAAAAAATTTCGCTTATACATTTTTCATTTTTTATAATGCTAACTTTACTTTCAAGACAGTTTGAAGTATTACCTATGTAATGTAATTCAATTTATGAAAAGATGCAATAATAATAAATTCGAAATTTCAGGTAATGAAATTTTATAAGAACCGCAGATACCAAAGTGTTGAACTGATGCTATTCACTTTCTCTTCATGTAAAAAATATTTAGTACTTATAACTACTATGACTATTTCACTCATGTCTGGTCATGTAAGTAGCCAATGCTAAGCAAGAACATATTCAAATTAAACCAATCCCAGAGGTCTATCGCCAAGTGATTATCACTTTGTTTACCTTTTTCACTCCGCAATAATCACTTTGTTTACATTTTAAGATAATGTTAGCAACTTTCTTAGGTCCATAATAGCTTGCGAGCATCAATATAATATTAAAATGTGTCGTTTTGGTAATGTTTAAAACTCTGAAATAGAAGCTATTATTAAAGATTCAGAGCCGAAAAACAGCAAAAGAAACAGAGAAAGTGTGTGAAAGCAATTTCAAAAATTTTATGAAGAAAGAAAATACAAATCGACACAGCACAAACTACAAATGAAGAAATTACCCATATTTCAGTAAATTAATATGCGAATATTAGATGAAGTGTACAAAGAATATGCGATCAAAACTATGTGGAACGTTACAACCAAATTTTTTCAGAAAAATACTTTAATGAGTACACACGTGTGTCCAATCCATTCAAAATTGACGAATCCCGCTGCAAATTCAGCTTGTACATCTTCCATTTCAGATACTTCCACGGAATTCCAAGACATGGAAAACCCACCTTCCTACAACTTTAATAATTGTTTTTAAAAAAATGTTCTTGTAAGAAGCTTTGTTATAATTGTTTTTTGAAAGTTTTATTACCACAAAATCGAAACATATTTGAGATTATTTTCTGCGTTAAACTGTTATTAATTTTTCACTTGATTATAAGTTATAAGGAGGCATTGATAACTTGGAGCTGAATGAAAGTTTCACATATTCCGGAAGCAATTTTTATTTAATATTAATAATAATAATTTTGAGTAATATTTCTCTTTTCCGTAAATCCTATGACGTTTAATTATCCATTCGATTCAAGTAATGTGTTTATTTGCGAAAAAATCACACTAAATATCACTGGAAGTGCTGTGCTAGCCGGCTATCACAGCAGTGATATTACTTATGATAATATCGCTACTGGTATTAATCTCATCCCCTCTTCCTTTTTTGGCAAACACCTTAATGATGGAAGTTATATAATACTGAATACAGTTTTATACTGTATTTTCTGGAAAGAACAGATTCCTTTACAGCTTTAGACAAATACTTTTCCTTTTTAAATTTCATATCAAGTTGAAGGCAACATCAAACACATTCTTGACAGTCTTCACCGACGTTTCGGGGGTTACTGGAACCCCCATCTTCAGGTCTATTGCGATACAATGGAATTCGTTTTACTTTCTAAAAAAATCAATAACTTAAGTAGGCTTTTCAAGGATTAATTTGCAATGACATGTTAATATTTAAATCCTGTTCTTTCGAAGAAAAAAAAAAACCTTAATAATGAAAATGACGAGACACCCTGAAAAATGTCCATGGGGAAACCACATTCTCATTCAATTTTTCTTGTTGTGTGGTCCATTTTGTTACTTAGATGAAAAACGCTAGTTGGAAATGGCTTGTGAGTGGCGAAGAATCCTGTTCTTTCGGAAAAAAAAATTAATAATGAAAATTATCAGACACCCTGAAAAATGTCCATGGGGGAAACCACATTCTCATTCAATTTTTCTTTTTGTGCGGTCCATTTCGTTACTAAGATGAAAACCGTTTGTTGGAAATGGCTTGTGAGTGGCGACGCAGGGGTTGGACGCACTGTGCGACGCTTTGCGCGCCCTCGTGGGGCGGCGCTGGCGGGCGATTGGTCGCCGGGCGGGCGCGGGCGTGGGCGCGGGCGCCCCGGCCGCCTCGAGTGCTGCCGCGCGGCCTCAAGTGGCCCCGAAGTGGGCGCCCGCGACATAATATGTCGTTTGGCGAATGGGGCCTAACGGCAGATCTTCCTCGGGATGACGGAATCGGTAGCGTGATCGGAAGGGGTGGAATGAGCGGGCATTCTCTGGCAGCTGTTGCGTTTGCTCTGTCCTGGGGTCTGACGAAGGAGAGGAACTACAAGATCCAACTTAGGGTTACTTTTTTTTTCTTTGCCGTAATATTCAAACTTTGTTATATCTCTTCACACGTATACTGTTTACATATACTATTATAATTACATAATATACTATTGGCTTTGAAACTATTTCAGCGTCATCATTACCAATACCATCATTATCATCATCGCCATCGTCATAAATGCTATACGCATTTATTTTTTTCGAAAATTACAATACAATATTGTCGTAGCTGTCATCGCCACTAAAACCACTAGCGCTGCATTGTGTGTTAGAGCTAATATCATTTTCAGTAATTTCACCCAAAAAATAATCATTAATTTTCATTATTTTTCGTTAATTTTATAAAAACACTTTCCATATATCTAAGGGTTATTTCTACAGGTATTGTGCAGTAAAATCAGTTTTGTCTCATCGCGACATTTGTTCTCATCCCTTCAAATTCCACTGGTCTACAAAAAAAAACTTTTTGTCTGCTACTGAGGCAAATTCACCTACATTATACTGAAATCGATTTTCTCATTCCATATCTGAAGTCAAATTTATTCTAGCACGTCACTTTTGTGATTACAGCATTGTGAAAGGAAGTATAATTATTTTTCTTTTACTACGCCGGAAGAGTAAGGCCAAAAATAAATTGAACTTGGTTGATCGTTTTTGCAAATTTTTTAGTTAATTTATATTTTTAAAATTTTAAAAATGATATACATATAAGTGTAATAAATAATAAGCAGTTCAAAATCTTTTAAAAGTGCTTGAGACATTTGCTTTTTCGTTTTCTAGTCTTGCGGTTGTTCTTTGAAGAAACCGGCAGAAATCTCCTCACATGCTAGCACCTTAATGTCCTTGGTATCAAGATTTCATTGTTGATATATCCTGGTGGAACCTCTCATCATGCTCACCACTGACAGGGCGGAAATTTGGTGGAAAAAATTCAACATGGCAATGCAGAAAATGTAATTTTAAAGAGACGTGACGACCTACATTCTGGTATGTTCTATAATAATGTTATGTACTAGTTCTTCATAATTGTCTTTTCGTTAATTTTACAAAATCTTGGTTGTCACAAGTACTAATTTGACGAAGCTTCTAAAGGATTAAGTTTAGTTGTGTATGTTGTGACACATGAACTATAATTTTTTTGGTCCCCAAAAATCCTGCTTTTAATTTTGCAATACTTTTCATTCTGTCAAACTCATCTTTGAGAAATCTAAAACCTTTTCCATCATGATTCATTGCTTTTTCAAGGGGTTTCATGAGTCCACGGTTAATGTGCAGGAGTGGAAGAAAAATCATTGCGGGTCAACTCTTGTGCTTCGCATTGTTTTGCTCAAAAGCGAAATAATTTCTCCGACAATGACGTCAATTAAATTCTGTAAATAAATGGAAAAAATATCAACAAAATCAATAAGCTTCAAATTTCATTTAGAATTGGTATCTTGGAATGTTCATTTAGTATCTTGGAATGTAGGTGCATTAAAACGTTTATATTAAATCGTAAATTAGTTAATTTACTATTTACATACAATTCAGTTTTACGAGGGACATAGAACAGCTTACAAAATGTCACTTCTGTTATTTCTTGAAATAACAAAAAGCACGCGCTACAGTGAAAAATCAACAACGGGAAGAAAGAGTCTTCGCCGAGTAATTGTTAAAACAACTAACAAAATCATCAAAAGACAATTAATAAAATAAATATTTGATCTCCTTATCCTTTGACGATGCCAAAAAACGGATAAAAATTATCTTAATCTATCATCTACTAACCTTAAAATTGTGACGAGATAGAAAAAAACGAATTTCAGATCTGAAATCAGCACACCCGAATTACGGTTGGTACACTTTATTTTCTCGAGTAGCAAAATCACCGTAGACCAGTGTTATCTGTCCACGCGAATGCTGAGTTAGCATTTTGTCAAATGTGATGCCGCGCCGGGAACTGCAGTCGAGAATGGATATATAATCCTCAGTTCCTGTTTAATTTAAAATCGAAATAAATATTAATGTAAAGCTTAACTATCAATTGTCACGGATTTGTTGATACGGAATACTGATCTGAAAGGGTATCAATGCTGCTTGGAAGAACAGCGGAGTGTGAGCCTCCTTGGAACATTCCCCGACGTATTGTAGCGTCACGTTGGCGGCCGTGGGTGGGAGGAGGAGCGGAAGTATCGCATACCTGCGGGCTGAATAGCCTTGGCGCCCCGGCGTTGGGATATATTTAGACCAAGTGAACGCCAGCTTGACCTGGAAGGTCACGTGGTAGACGCGAGCCTCCCTCCTACACCAGGGACGGTCACGTGACGGCTACACTCTAGGTATAAAATCGAGCCGACGAGCTCACAGGTTTTTTTTCTGGAAACCTCGCGCGATGCGCAAAACTTTACGCTCAGGATAGAGCGTCTCGTGCCTCTTGCACGGGTGACGAGATCACGGTAGTGGCGTGGGAGAAGCGTCAGTGGAGGAGGGACCTCCCTAGCTATGCGAGGTATCCCCAGGGAAAACTCAAAAGTGTGTAGTTTCGGAGCAGAATTTAGTGTGTACATACGTGTATATAACTTGTACATACTTGTAAATGTCTGTGCGTTTTTCTCCATGACGCCACAATATCCTGACATTTCCGAGTGAATGTTTCTGAGCCACAATGCGAATGTTTCTGAAGCGTGTGTACATCCTTGAAGGAACTTCATCATCTTTTGACGTACACCGAGTACTTCAAGACTTCAACATCTGCGTGGCAGGTAATATATCCAGGTGACATGCAAGTTTGTCAGCTGTCTTCTTGCATTGTCTAGAATCATCGGGTCAATGACCAACGCTTCTTTTTTTCCCCTCGGGGTGACCTGCGATTGCCTTTTGGTGTTCATGGTAGAATAGATCTCTTGAAGATGGTGGTGTATTCCGACTGCATAGGCGTACACAGCCTAAAGCAAGAGGGACACACAATTTTGGGCCCCCCTTTCCGTTAAACATTTTTGATGATTTACTGATGACAGTACCATATTTTACTACGAATGAATAAAACATTCTACTAATACAATTGAATTTTAACTTTAATGACTCAATTAATAAATTCAATTGATCTTAATTTGAACCTTTTACACAGTTACAAGTTGGCTTTAAAGAGTCTCTTTTCCAAATGTCGAAACAATTTCCCATATTGTCAGATTAAAAAAGTATAAAATCATAGTTTGAATGGCAATAAAATAGATAATTACGTAAGGTTATAGAGCTCCTTTCAAATTTTTCTGAAAGGGGGGGAGGAAGCGCGGCCGCTCTGAATCCCTTCTCTGTGCGCCCCACTGTAGCTCGACGGATTTGCCACACTAGGTTGGTTGGTTAGTGATTCCGAGCGCGTCATCAGCTTAGGTCATTTGTCCCGTTAGTGTAGTGCATGTTTTTTCTCGGGAGAAGGTGGTGATCTTTCATCGCTGGATGGCGAGATCCGGCGCTGACTTACCGTCGGCTAGTGGGGTTTCCCCCTAACCAGGACTCTCCCACCAACGGGGAACCGCCCCAGTCGAGACTAATCTCCCTACCGGTCTCCCGGAATATGTGGTAGTGTAGTGCATGTTAGTGTGTGTGTAAAGGGAGAAGATAGGACAAGGAAGAGGAAGGAAAGATCGCTCGCGATCCGTGGCCCGTTTGGTAGGGTACTGCTCCGGCATTCGCCTGGTGTTGATCGGAGAAACCACGGAAAACTACCGATCAGAGCAGCCGACCGCTAGAATTCTCCACCAGACAGCGACTGAATTCGCTGAAAAGCTAATGTCGAAATTCCTGCCGCCGTCAGGACTCGAACCTAGGACCTCCCTGTCAGAGCCGCTGCAGTGACATCAGTTGATGCACTGAGCTACCGCTCCCGTCCATGGTAGTTGACTTTCCCGGAAACCTCAATCAATGAATCAATCAACCTTCGCCGCCCCCCCTGCCTCGGCCCTTCCCGTCCGTCTGCGCCGCGCCGGTTGCTTTCCCCCGTCGGCGGCGGCGGCTGCCGCTCAGTGGATCAGTGCGCCGGGACCCTAAGGAATTGCCGGGATCAATACGGACGCACGTGGGTACGCACGGGTCTCCGGTTCCCTCCGAGGCCCCAGACGCGCGCCTCTGCGCCCCGACATCTGTTGGGGGCCGATCGGGGGCGAGTCATTGGAGAGACCGAATGCTGCATTCAGGCGAAGCAAGTTGAGTACGTCTTCATTTTGTAATATTTATCCTGAATGCACTACACTGTGCCAATCTTGTCAATTGAATTTTGGATTTAATAGAAAATAGTGCACCAAATAGACAGCATGAAACAAAACTTGAATTGAACTTCTACTCTCGGTTTTTAAATATTATGAAGCTAATAAATATGTTACATGTGTAGAAAATATTTCAATAAATTAAATAAATAATATAAAAATAGAAAAGCCGTAAAAAAATATTTCTTACTGTATAGTCACTTCAAGTTCAACATGGATCCACAATGCCAGAAGTCTATATCCGATGAACAGCTTACTACAATAGGGTCAATCATCACAGCTTATATATTTATGAATACGTTTCTCTAGAGGGTCTATGTAATACATTATAAATCTTAAAACATTTTAATCCTCCCTGTCAGATACCTCGATCAGTAGACTACATGGGCGGGTTCCGTTTACAACATCGCAAATTCATGTTCTGTTGACATATAAGGCTCTTGTATGTTGTCAGAACGCGTATCTAATAAACAGAAAATGAAAGATTTATGAGCAGACGTAGATGGGAAAACAGTTTCAAGTACAACGATCTCCAATCGAAACCGTATTCTGATGTTTGTTTTTCTAATGCAAAAAACTTTATCCAAAATGCAACTATGAAACACTGTCTGGGATAATTTCATGTCTGTTAAACACTGTCTGGGATAACTTATATTTATTATTATTATTATTATTATTATTATTATTATTATTATTATTATTATTATTATTATTATTGATATCAGAAAACAGTAGCATCGTAATTGATTTTTCAGCATTTAAAATTTTGTAGTACGTGGTTCGGAAGTGGTCAAACATTTCAGCAAAGTGGGTTATTTAACAATTATAAACGTTTAAACCCAACAGTGTAAAACTGAATCTTTAACTCTGTTTTATTGTTACTGTAGTTTAAACTGATGGCTCGACAGTGAATACAAATGCAACGAATTTTGAGTGTAATATTGTATTCATTATTTTTCTTTACAAGCCGACGAACTTTTAAAAATGAGCATTTCTTTCAAGACACTGTGTACGGAAGAATCGAAATCTTATGTCTATGTTCTACTTTATACTACCGGTTTCTGTGGAGAGTACCATCATCATTAAATCTTTAGAATGGCTTGTTCTGAAACCGCAGAAATGAGTCGTCTAGAAATTTTAGCGTTGAAATATTTTTCGCTCACGTTTTTAAGAAGTCCACATGGATCATAAAAAGTTCAATGTCGACCCACATGAGAGAGGAATCTGTTTCAGTGTGTAACCTAGAATTTGGAACCTCCTTTCACGTTTCAAGTCATATAAATACCTACAAGTATAGATTTCTCCTACTTATTTTCCCACGAGAGTGTATATTTCACCTTTAACTTTGATTAAATAGACAGTTCTCTTTCTAGATAACATATATTCAACGATGTCGGTGATACTTCTTTCCTTCAATTCTGAGCCAGGTTTGGATTTGTTTATATATCGATTTATTTATTCCGGTTCATTAGTGTCATAATGATCAATTGGAGTTGTTAAATTAGACAAAACTTCATTAATTTCGGTGAATATTTATGAAAGTACATGGTTCAATTAAAACTGACCATTCTTGCAGTTCTTTTTCACAGTTCCATTTGGTGCAGTTAATTCTTTATTAACGTTGAGCTATCTTTTCTTGAAACAATGACATAGACCAACATAAGTGCAGAAAATACATGTGAGAATGTGGTTTTATGATTATGCATTCTAACAACCAGCATCTAGGGAAAGCGTTTTTATTACGTCATTGGGAATTCATCTGTTCAACTGTTAAGTTTTATTTCTTCATGTGGCTTCTTTCGTCTTGTTAAGTGGAACACGATTGTTTTCTATCATTCTCAATTCTCAATTGAAGAATTGACCTTGTTGTAGTTTTATGTGTCACCCGGCGATGTTTCTAGGAAGAGAAATCTGCGGATATTCCTCTTAATTGTTCGTTATCTCTAACTGGACCCGAACGTTGTGACGTGTATGACCACTTCCCTTGTGCATTACTCGGGGACTTCTCCAACTCACGATATTCACGTATGTGATCTCATTCGACTATTACACAAAGTTATTTACTCGTATTGAGATTGACGTATATTGCTGTCGAAATATATGTTATCGATTATGTACCGACGCAATTTCACCAGGAATAGTTAAGCCTAGGTAAAAAATACTAGTGATTGTTTTCAAATTCAATTTTACACTTTATTTTTATTTGTATTTGTATGATATTCATTTTCAAGGTAGGACATGAATTATATTGTGAATAATATAATCAGTGATAAATAATTTATATTTTTAGAAAATAATATTTAGGAAATAAGTTCAAACATACTTCAACATGCGATCTGTTTTAAAAAATTAATTTGTACTTTTATATAACTTACAATGAGGCCATTCGACATCAGGGATTTTATACTTCTTTATTTAAATTTTGGCGAGAGTGCAATTTTTCTAGCTTTTCTCTATGTTCTCATCTACCCAATCGTGAAAGAAACTTATCGTAGAAGAGTTGGTCAGAGAGTTAACTTCCTAGAGAAAATATATGCTGATGTTTTAAATATCTCCTATTCGTATAAAGCATTATAACACTGCATGAAAAGATCCCTATCTTTTAATAGAAAAGTACGTTCGTGGAACTCTGATACCGAAAATGGAGACTTTTTCCTGTTCCTATAAGATATGTATTATTTTCTCGTATGCATATGCATCAAAATTCATATTTTGGAGGTCCTTGATACCGAAATATGTTTTTCTCAAAGCTTCTGCAAATTTGACCCTCTATTTGTCCCAGCCATTCATGGGTTCATCTTGGAAACTGAAATCCCTAATTGATCTGGCGACTGCCCAGACCTACGAATTTGAAACGAATCTTTCACTTTTTAGGGATACTTTACGTGAAGACCCTACGGCATTTTCATAACTTTCTCAAAAATGGCTCAAAATTTATGCTCGTATTTTTTGCTCGTATTTTTTGATCGTATTTTTTGCTCGCTTTATCACAAAATTTTTTTATAAAAACTGCGTAAATTCGACTTTCAGTAAACCTCTAAAATTTAGAAAATTTAGAAAATTTTAGAAGCTAGTTTCTTTTTATCACCCCTAATACCATTTCTGAAAATGGATATTCTTATCCTTAATGAATCTGTTACATTAGGTCTTAGTTATGTTAAAATAAGATCTTATATTGACGTAAAGATTTTTTCCAAATATAAGTTATTTAGAGTAAAATCTTGATTTAATTTAATTCTAGTTGAAAGTCAAATCAATTTCTTTTTCAAAATCGGATGAAGTTTTTTCTCGAAAATTTTCAATTTAAAATGGGATTTACTTCTCTAAGATATTTTAAAAGAGATAGGACAACTATCAGGGGATTAATATGAAAAAAGAACGTGAAAAATGTAGGTGTTATTTGATGGAACACGGTTTATAAAGTATAGATTTATTTATCATCGCGTTAATTATAATGTCTAAATATCTAGAATGGTTAGTAAATGTTAAGTAACATTTCAATGTTTGTCTACGGGTGCTAATTAATTTGCAGGTGAGAAGACCAGGAAACAAGCATGGCAATATATTTCGTACAACAATGTTTACACTTTTGTAGACATTAGACGCCAGATCCAGACGTGTCGTGGGCGGATTTCCGATAATACTTTGTGCTATTATCGAGCCACGTGCATCTCGTAGCTTAGTTTTCGTCTCGAAACGACTTGCTGAATCAACGCGATTTGCAGTACGGCTGCGAACGTTTTGTAGAGCGAGGAGAAAAGTGTGCTCGTTGATTAGTGCTGTTAGAGTTCGTACTGTTTCTATTATCTACGCTATTACGGATAATATCAGTATGCTAAAATGAATAATTGGAAAATTAATATATGAAACTGAGTTCATGAGCATGCGAAACATTCATTATTTCAACTTGGAGTTCATTAGATTATGTTCACGTATCTCTAAGTTGATTGTAAGAAAGAAACATCTTTCTCATAGTTTGAAAATATTTTTCGGGAAAAAATAAATATTGGTTTGGAGCACTCTCTAATGAATTATCACTGAAAAATCTGGAAATTTTACCAGTGAATAGATGCAGCTTTGACAAACTGATTGTTGTTCATGCTTTACCAATGAGGTAAGATTTATTATGTGGGTCTCATGTCAGGAAATAGCTATAGTGTTCTGTCATGGTAGCAATTCGGTGAAAAGCGTTTTACAAAATATATCTACAAGAATAGTAATATAACTTGTAATATAGTATTTATAAGAATTTTACGTAACCGTCAAAAATACAAAAACACATCTTTGCTATGTTTTTGCATCACTAGTTTGTTTTCTTTTGAAATGAAATTTAATATGAAGTTTTTCGTATGTTCTCTAAAAGGATTTTTGTGTGAAGCATCCTGATAGAATGGAAGGCTTATTCTTCCGCCCCAGTCACGCCTAGTTCTCATGTAATATCCTCTCCACGCCTTTGCATTTTGGTATACTTGGAAAAAGTTTTAGAGATAAACTTCTGTCGTTTATAAGTTGAAAGTTGAAAGTTTACGTGTTAACATTTGCCACTTCTCCCGAGTTGCAAAGAAGTAACTATTCATATTTCGCGATTCTATACTTTGTGATAGAATTTAGCCTCTCATGCAACGGCAACTATTACCGCGACGCTAAATACTTAAGTTTTTTTCTTTCGAGGAGATGAATTCAAGAATATTTTATGAACTAACAGTTGTGTGTCCTAAAATGATTCAGAACAATTACAGGTTAAACTTGTAGGTGAAGAAGTCAATAGTCATTCTCACGGTGAATGAGGATCATTCTAGAAGCTATGCAACTGAAAAATTTAGATATAACAAGGAATTTCTAAGCCGCTTAGTCATTTGTTTTATATCTTATTAATCGATCTGGTAATGCTTCACTATTGCAGTATTTTACACTAAACACGCCACTGATCACGTGATTGTTAATCACATTTTATGCTACGCTCTGTGTAAATTGTCATAGAAAAATACTTTCTCGCGAGTATGGGTTTCTTCTACGTCGTGGTTTGGACGTGATTGTCAAGTATCCTATCCTTAAAACGTTCTCCCTCCTGTTTGGACTTGGGTTCACAATGACATTGTCTTTGTTTTACTTGACCGAGGTAACGATCAATTAATAATTCCGGCCGATATTTCAAAATCACATTGACAGAATATGCAGCAACAGACGTGCTTAATACTTGACGGAGGGGCGGGTAGCGTAGAGCTTTCTGTTCAGGGGGGCTTCCCATCATAAACGCATAAATCATCATCAACAAAGCCCCAAGTGTGTGTGTGTGTGTGGTGTGTGTGTGGAGTGAATGTGTGTGTGTGAGTGTGTAGAGCTTGATTTCTGACGAACGCGGCGAACCGGCGTTCCAGTACCTCGGAATATATTATTGAACTATATTATAAATATATAACTATATCTATTAAATTAATAATTAATTTGGGAGGGTTTGGTACCTAAAATTTTAGAAATGAAGCACTATATATATATATATATATATATATATATATATATATATATATATATATATATATATATATATTGTTGTGGCTTGTTACAAGATCATGTATTCAAGTGTGTAAAGTGCCGTTGGCCCGCCTCACCGCCCGATCACTTGTCCCACCTCCTCCGTCGCCCACGCAAACGCCACTCTCGTCCTTTCCATGGCGCCCGCGGCGGCGTTCGACGGCGCGCGGACAGGCGCCGGTGCCTTACCAGCCGGCCCACTCCCCGCCCGTGACCTTGTCTGCCGGTAGGTCGCCGTCTCGACAAACCTGTTGCGGGCCTGACGGGCGGCGACGGCGGCGGCGACCGCTGAGGCGCGGCGGCGTTCGCGAGTGCCTGGGGCGTCCAACCCGGATCTCCGGTGACCGGGCGGGCCTACCGGCAGATCAGGCGCGCCGCCGCCGCCGCCGCCGCCGCCTGCGCCACCGCCGCCGCCGCCGCCGCCGTTCTGATGCACTGCTCCGCGCGGAAACGGGTTCGAGCATCGTGCCGAGCCGCGTTGCTCCGTTGTTTGGAATCCGGCACTGCGGCCCCCGCTTTTATTGCTCCTCCAACGTCAATGCTGTATCCTTACCCGCTATTTCCGCCGTTCATTCTGGCGTTGCCTTGGCAAACTGCTTCAGGTCATCTTCCGCATGCTCCGTTGTCGCAGGTGCTTCCAATGCTTGTAAAACATACTACAGTGAAACCCCTATTTTACTCCAAGTGTAAAATGGAGGATATTTTTTTGCACACATTTTGTTCTAAAACACGTTGTCATTCTAAAAATAATAAATAATACTTTAAACTTTAAGAGAAAAGAAATGAATAGCAACTAGTGATGATAAAATAGCACGTATTTTTTCGTCCCCACTTTCACGCAAAATTGCGCGAAATCTATTAAAATGTTCGAAAAATTGGGCATGACATTATTTCAAAATCTATTTCTAAGGAACAGATTTCATGAAGGTAAAAAATATCTATCTTCATAAATGTAGTTGTAAGAATACGCTGATAAAATATGAACATTTGCAATTTTTGAAAAATCCGAATTTTCAACGAAACTGAGACCCCACACCATTCTCTTTAACGTCCTTGACACTATCTAAAAACAAAATTTAATCTAAAACGTTGAAGCCTTTTTTGAAAATTTTGAAAATGTCCGAGTAGTTTCATGTAAAGTACCCCCAACATTACAATATCCGGTTCAAATTCAAGGGGCCGCGACATCAGCCAGATCGATTGCGGAATATCATTTTGGGAGAAAATTGGCTGAACGTTTAGTCGCTAGCGTTGTTCACAGACGGACAGACGTTAAGCGTCAATCGATTTTTCAATATCAAGGACCCTCAAACATGGATTCGTGTTAGAAGATTTTTTTTTATCAATTCAGCTACCGGATTTATTCACTTTTTTGGTACCAGGGCCCGGCAATAAAGAGCTTTTCTGCCGAAAATTTGACGCTTTTTTCCGCACATTACATAATTTTTTCTGTATTGCGTAAGCAGTAGCGAGAAAGTAAAGCCAGCAACTGACATATCACTGGCGACAAACTAACTCAACAAACGCACTGGAAACGAAACACGTGGGCTTAGTCCTGGAAAATTACTCAAGCAACCAATTCAGAACATTTACCAAGATAGAATCCCATTTGTAAATAGCAAATCACACAACATTTATATGTATCCCCTCTACCCTTTCCGCAACTAACACCGTTATTGCCGCCCTTTCTTTCAGAATGTCCATCTAAATTAAAAGTTCTGCCGTGTAAAAATCATAATATCGGGGTTTTAATAGACTGTAGGATTTCACAACTCAGACGCAAAATCGAGGAAAACGTAAAATGCGCAAACGTAAAACCGAGGAAAATTATACATCACTTATATGATTGTTTTGCTTGGGCTACTAATTTATGACGTAAATTCCGGGAAAATGTAAAATCGGGGAACGTAAAATCGAAGTTTCACAGTAGTACCATAGACTAAGGAGGTAAGGTATATAGTTCCTTTCTCTATGCTAGTACAATGGCAAACCATTGTATTTACCAAAGCAACCGTCTTATTTTGCAAAGCATCGCCGTAATTTTTACATCTATTATAAAATCAGCGCATCAAAAATTAAATTTACATTAATAAATATAACCCCCATAAAAATTCGTCGATCTTTGAGTCTTCTTCCTCCTCATCTTCCTTTTCTTGTCCTCCACTCCTCCATTTCTTTATCTTCCTTCCTTTTTTCTGATTCCTCTTCCTTTTTCTCATGCTGTTTCTCCCCTTGTTTTCCATTCTCCTGTTTCTCCCCCTTCTCCTCCCTTTTTCGGGTATACCAACTTCATCTAATCGCCATTAGGGACATCTCGCCTTTCATGCTTATTTCTCGTCTTCCCCAGTTCTGCCGCCTCCTATACCATAGACTAAAGAGGTAGAGGTAGAGGTATAATTCTTTACTCGATGCCTGCACCATTCTCGGACTTCCTGCCGTCGATGCTCCCGCCGCAGATGTGGAGTCCACCGCATCTCAAGCTTCTCAAAGGGTAACGACCTCTCTTAAATTTTATAGCGCCCCCTCTCCCTCCGCTTTCAGCCTTCTTTGGAAGAGTTCGCATTTGACTCGGACGCCCCCTCCTCAAAGACGCTCCGCTAGATTCCAATACGGATAAGACGTATACGGAAGTTTCCTTAATGTTACGGCTTCAAGGTCTTAGAAGAAATCTCATTGTGGCACGGGGAGTCTTTCACGCCTGATTTCTCCTGACGTGGCCGCTGCCGCAGTTGTGGGCTGGAGAAAAAGTAGTGTCAAGATCAACTCTCATTTTTTACGATATGCCAAATAAGGTCTGGGAAAGTATTCGAGAAGTGTGTTCGAGAACGTACGAACAGAATGTGTTCCAGATATATTTCATTTTAGTTGAAAACTTTTCTTAGAATGTTCGCTGAATTTTAGGTAATTTGGTGATTCAGGCTCGTGCTGGTAAGAAAGCACCTGGGCAGAAAAGTAGACTATAAGGAACTTACGTAAATACGTATTCGTTAACATACTGAACTACCTGATGCAATGTAATGTGGATTATGCATTGAAGTAGAAAACTATAACAAGTGTTTAATAATGTCCCAAGGTAAATAATTGCAGTACTGAATCTCACTTCCAATGGACTAGACCGGCAAGGGTACACGTGAAATATTAAGCATGCTCTAATATACTAATTTGTGAGGTACGTAAGCGTTAAAACTCAAAGGTAGAATTGAATTGAACCATTTCCTTTGCTCCCAGGAACCGTGCGTACACATATACAATTAATTCACTACAAGACTCGATCACACAAACGTTTGAACCGACGCACAGCGCTATTTGTCTTCGCTTTTTCTGCTACCCCAATTGGTATGTTCCGTTAAGTAAATAAAAAGTGTGGTACGTGTAGATGAACTTAATTCGCCTGTAAATCATGGACAATAAAATTAAATTGGATTAATGCTAGAAAGGCACTATTAACTGCAAATGTAAATCATTCCCGAATGTGAAGAACGGTTTTTTATTAACCAAATCATTGGATAATGAAAGTTAAATGATAGATTGTTCTCTCGTACTGGCATCATAATTATCATCTTCAGAGGCTATCATTTACCGTATTCATTTTTTCTCTCTTAATGTGATGACATTGTGTTCTCTTGTCACGTCCTTTTTCTGACAATGATACGTCACTACAATCAAAAGTAAAGACAAAGCGGTATACGGCGACAAGGTCGAAATGTGTCCTCGACGACCTTTCAGTCATGCCCAGTACATAACATTCTTTCACTACCGACCTTCAAACACCTATGAAAAAGTTCGACACGAAAGGGTTTCTTGAATATTCAGAAGATAACGGCCCCACTGTGACAGTCAGAGAAGACTTACTACAATTCCACAGTTTAATATTCAGTTTCGTTGCAATGATTTCTGTATTTGATAAAACCTGAAATATACATTTGCAAATTCAATTGCATAATTTATCATAATTGCAAGGATGACTAACGATTTAATTATCTGGTTTACGTTTCAAAAAGAAGTCCCTTGTAAAGAATTACTACTGTTGTATACATTTCTAATCCAACCTGCTTGATCTGTCTGAACGAAAAATATATGTTTTGAATACGGACATGAATTTTACAAATGCACATCATCTGAGTTTTGATTTACTTTTAAGGACAGGTTAAAGGAGTTATACACTCTTGAATGAGTCATAACGACACAAGTTTATAAGGTTACAAAATCGACAGACATACTGGGAAAGGTGATTCTGGGCATCACCTCTTAATGTTATTACCCAACAATTACTCAGATGTTTACAAAAATCCATGACATCATTTAAAGATCTACAAAGCAATGAATTTATACCAAAATCATCCGAGTCACGACAGTCAATTTAGTGAAAAATGGCTTGGAAAGTTGGTTTTCTCGAAGGGAAAATATCGAATACCTTCAATAGATCGATTATAACTTACAATGAAATAATGAAAAAATTACAGCAGATAAGCTTTCATTCTATTAATTTTAATATTTTATTAAAAGTTAATGTTTATATTTTACTGTTAAACCAGTTAATAACAGCAAGCGATAAACTATCTGGAGCTCATTACCTTTCGTTTAAAACAATGAAGAAATTTGCTGGAACGGAAAACTAAAGCTTCTTTACATACAAAAATCCGTAGTTTCAAAAATAAAGATTTCGCAATTTTCTAAATTTCAGAGGTATTAATGAAAATCATAACTCTACCATACTTACAAATGCACTATCTTTTATACGAGCAAACAATTTCCAGAAACATTTTTCAGACATTTTTCAGAAAAATGTTGAATATATCATAAGGGCTTCATGTCCTAAAAATTAAAATATCTTAATGTTCTCTGGGCCGGTACTAGTAGGTCTTATTTCTGACTATTGACCGTGTTTCAGCTCCAAAGCGTCTAATCTAACAGAGTTATGTGTGTACACAACCCTTCATCCATCCATCCATCCATACATCCATTAATGATGTAAACGAGTTGATTTTCGGTAAAAAAAAAAATTGCGTGTCTCTCTTCTCCACCTGCACCAATCAGCCATTTCTCGACCAGTGCTAATAGACCTTAATCCTGTTGTGTGCGCTCAGTTACAACTGCGCATACTATACTATACTATACTATAGTTTTTTTGTTGTTTTTTTCTCCCTTTCAAAATTCAAAATTTATTGCTTATTTACCCTTGAAAATAGATATTTTTACATGAGAGTTTTTTTTCTCCCTTTCAAAAATTCAAAATTTAAGTAGTATATGACTTAGTGTAGGGATCACAGAATTTTGAAAATGTGCACACAATTCACTTTTCCCCATAGCACGTCATACGCAGTTTTTAACTGTTTTTTGACGTAAAATAAATAAATAAATAAATAAATAAAAAGAACCTTAAATATTCGATATGTTGTTGAGGTGATTCCAATTCTTTTACTTCAATTCTTAAGTGTAAAGAGGAAAAATAACATTTTAGTCGTTTACAATCTTTATAGGTGTAAATGTAATAAAAAATACTTATCTAAGAAATTGTCAAGTTGGAGGGGATATTTTGCAACAGAATCGTCACTGTGGGTTATTTCTCATTTCATCAATATTTCGAACTTTTGCCAAGGGTCTTTTAAGGTTGTTATTAATTGTCATTCAGTCAGAAGCCGTGTGTTTTAATATTTCTTCTCAATGACTACAAGTTACCTGAGTTTTAGAGCTACTTCATCTAGTTGAGCAGCTGGATGAAGCTACGAAAGCGAACTCCGCGTCCACTTTCGCTCTCGTGCTGTACTGGCGCCCAGCCCTAACGGTTGCCGCGACCTCTGAGGGGCGGCGTGGGGCGATGCGGTGGGACCCGGGCGAGGAGGCACGGGGATGGGGCGGCGCCCTGCCGGTGGAGGGGCGCGTACCTCCTCCTCCTCCTCCTCCTCAGGAATCCCATTCATGGGGCCCCGCAACTCCCGGCGAGAGGGAAGTTACTGCACCTAACAAGACGCTCGCGCCAAGGGTGACCAGCCGAAAGCACCCGGGGCCCTCGACTTTGGTGTCCTGCCCCATAGACTAAAGTTCTTTACTCTATGCCCTGTCCTCTTCGGTCGACGGGTCGCGATTGAAATGCACCCAAGAGCAGACAGGGAGTGGTGGCGCATGAGTTTGCAAAACTTTTTCGGATGGAGTTTCTTTATATACTTGGGTTTTTCTAACGTGGCGGCTGAGGGTAGTATCTCCAAGATGGAATTCGGCACGATTTTTCGAGTCATTTCTCAGTCCTGCCGGTAGAATCGCTTGACCTGCAGCACTGCTTCATGCGGTCGCGATCATGCAACATCTTGCGGCGGGTCTGAGAATGACTCAAAATGTCGTGCCGAATTCCATCTTCGAGATACTACCCTCAGCCGCCACGTTAGAAAAACCCAAGTATAGTAACCTCTTTCCAACTTTCATCGCATAATTGTTTGATTTTTTATTCTCAATTTTAGTATCGTAGAATGAAAATCGTAGGTTGGCACAAAACGTGTTGGTAGTGTTAATTTTAATCCGCCATTACAGATTCTGAATGATTAATATCATTATCTCCGTGATCCTTTATCAGATCTTTTTATTTTCTAAACTATGATTCGATTTATGTGAAAATTAACATTTTTTAATATTCCGGTACACATTTTTACTCCAAATGTTAAAAAAGTGCGTTTTATTTTAAAGGAATGAAAGATAAAAAAAGGTGACTTGAAGATTAGACCAGAGGTAACGCAGATAATGATATCAAATGAAGTGGATCATCCGCCATGATTAATGGAAGCTGAGTATTAACTGCAACATATGGTGGTCTTACACAACTATATTCCGAGTTCGCACATTCCATCATACCTCGGTCAAAAGATAACGTGAAGATCTTCATTCTTCTGTTAATTAATTGACTGTGTTCTTTTAAACTCAAAACATAATTAATTTGATTCAGTTCCCCCTAGAAGCCGTCAAGATATGCAAATGAAGTACTGTATCCGTCTTATTTATTTATTTGTTTATTTTTGTGCTCATCAGTATTGAGTGTAAGTTACTAATGCTCTCTCTTGGCATCAGTGGTGGCTGGGGCCCCAACAAACTGATGGTTGCAGCTCCATCTAATGATGGAAATCTAATTTCCAAAGTTCAGAACACTATGTATAGAATATATAATAAAAAACGTAAGCGAAGCATGTAAATTAATTAAAACTAATTTTAATAAGTGTCTTTATTGAAACATTACTTACCTACTTCTAGGCGTGGTGTCCGTGACAGGTATATTCACTTCCCGCGCACGTAGTTCTGGTTTTAATTTCAAGTGGGACCTCAAAGTTTTGTTTTAGTTATGCATTGAGACAAATATCGAAAATAGGTCATACAAAACAAAAAAGAACTTGGACATTCAGAGCGGCCAACTTTACACAAAGGACTCATCAAATGCACATTTTGAATCAACAAACCCAACATCACGCAAATAAATTCACCAAACATCATAATAATACATTCAATATCGTTAATAATTGGCTGAATTTAACGCGCGAAATTGATAAAATTAAGTTGCAGCTAGTGTTGGACGAAGTCGGAAAATTGGTATTCCCTTCGCACGCTGAGTAGCGCTCAGCGACCAGACACCCCACACACACGTGCTCCTTGAGCGCTCTTTGGTTTAAAAATGATTTCAATCACATCGATATTTCTGCAATATCTTAAATATTCAGTGTCATTAGAAGGAAAATGTATATTTTTAACATATAAAATCTTTTTCGATTATCAAGGGGTTGTGCAACCGTGCAACCTACGCACGAGCCGCCATTGCTTAGAATCCAGAATTACACAATTTATATCTTTGAATATCTTTCCACATATTCTAAATTCAATAATTACGGTACGTTCCTTAAACCATGATCTTCATCCCGCTGAACGTAATTAAGACTCACAATCAACAATCTTCAACAGCTTTCCTCACCTCGAAGAACCATGAGATGGTTGTGAAATAAAGCTTCCTTTACAATGTACCCTTCTGATATAATTTAATTTGAAATATACACTTTTTTATCATGTTATTTTTTAACTTAACGGTCATATCTATTTTACTGAATGTAATTGTGCTAGTTTGGATTTCTTCAGAAGGTCATGCTAAAAGCTTTCTTTCTTCAAAAGCTACATCATATTTATTTCCAAAAATAATATTTAAAATATTTGTAAACAATCCTAAATTTTGAGAAAAAAAGTTGTATAATTTTAATATGTATGCACCTCCTTTGCCGCTGGAAAATTTCACCTGAACTTTGGGTTTGCCATTTGTCGATGACCTTGAGACTAGAATGACTTTGATCTTCGTAATATCGGGTAAGGAGCTTTTCTTCTTTTAGTCTTACGAATATGTAAGCACTAAATATGTACTTGCCTACGTAACACCTACATCTTCAGTGACAAGACGAAAGTGAAATGTCTGGAAGATGACTTGCATGAACACACTGAATGCAGTGCAGGGAACTCTGCAGTCACTATGCATTTTGATAAGGCAACCCCGGTTCAAAATATCATAAGTAGTATTTGAACGAATTCGATTCTAATTATGCACAGTACATTTATCTTCTTGAAGATAAGGGTATCCAGCATAATTGTGTAGTTTTCCAACTGTTTGAGAAGAGAGAGCAAAGAACTTCCATACACGAATTGCGTATTTTCTACCAAAGGTTTATTGCTAGAACTTTGAACTGTACTAACGTTTTGTAGTAGTCCTGGGTATTTGTATTTAGAACTCTGGTGCAGATTTATGACCGGAAGTTGTGCATCCTGCCTCGCTGCTTTTGAAGCCAGTCCAGCGCGCCCGCCAGTCATCGTCGTGACACGCACGACGTGCGAAGTGTCCAGGAGAGGCCTATCCACCATAAAAGTGTGCGCACCAGGGGCTGATTTGTATACGTATTTACACGAACAATGGGCTTCAGATATAACTACCGGAACGTGAGGGGCGGGGCTACCCCAACAACGGGGGAGAGTCGTGTGGGATTACTCCGAGTGGTAGCTTTAGGAGGGGAATTTTCTCAAATGCAACGCGCGGTGCATAGAGACGTTGCAACGCTTTCGAAATGTGAGGTAGAAATCTAAGTTTGACCTTCTCACGAAAATGCCCTTTTCTGTTACAAAGTACGAAGACCTGCAAGATGATAGAAGTTGTTTGAACATTATATCTGATCTACTTCCTTTTTCTTCCGAGACTTGTTAGATCGTTAAATTTTGCAGCAAGTATTTGTACACTATTAAAAGAACAATGAAAAGAAATATTTCAACGGATATGTGTATAACTCTATTAGAATAGATAGATATGCGATCAGATAAATGATTTTATTTGAAATTTTCATGAATTATTTTTTGTTAATATTGAATTTATTTCCCAGAATTTGAAATTATTGGCAATTAACTATCCAACACAGAATCAGTATGTATTTTAATGTCCCAGAGACACTAAGAGTGGAGCTGCCGGGAAAAACGATGCGCGAATAGGGTTAATATTGAAGTACTTTACGTACATTATCAGTATAGATATGGCGAATCAATCCTTCTGTAGTATCGGCATCAAAACTCCTATATCAGTATAGATAAAGCAATTCTATGATAATATACATGCAATAAATAAATTGTTAAAAACGATTCTTTTCTATGCCCCGTCATGGCATTGTCATTGAGGAAAGAATTGTATTGGAATATTTGATAACTAATGGGTTGTTGAAGTGAAGTCGGGAATGACCGAAGAGAGATGCAAATCAATGTAAAAGGGAAAGGGAACTTGTCTAGTAGATGTATGTCAACCAATACTTCAATGGCCGACGTTAATAGCATTGTTTAGCGAGCTGATTGGTCGTGATCCAAGGGAAAATATTTTTCCAGACGAAACTTCTGAAGAGACGAAGAAACTACTCATACTGGATATCCAATAGGAGAGGAGGACAGAAAAGCGGAGGACATAAATGTAACTTCATTTTCTGTGCACGTCTTCTAGAATTCAGTGGGAAATACAATTATTCAAATTATCGTTTCCATGTTATCGCGGCTGGAAGTAATAAGAGCCAAAATTTATTGCTTATTTATCCTTGAAAATAGATTTTATTACATGGGAGTTTTTTTGTTTGTTTTTTCTCCCTTTCAAAATTCAAAATTTATTGCTTATTTATCCTTGAAAATAGATTTAATTACATGGGAGTTTTTTTTTCTCCCTTTCAAAATTCAAAATTTAAGTAGTATATGACTTAGTGTAGGGATCACAGAATTTTGAAAATGTGCGCACAATTCATTTTTCCCCATAGCACGTCATACGCAGTTTTTAACTGTTTTTTGACGTAAAATAAAATAAAAAAATAAAGCACTCGTAGGAGAGGCAAGAAGTGGGTCTTCAGATACATTCAGAGGACGAACGTGAGGCAAACAGATAGAAGATGAAGATATTCTAGAAAGAGAAAATAATGAAGCAAACCACTGCAGTTACTCTCAGTTGTGCAGCGAGTAACGAAAGGCGATTAATAATTAATCGATAACATAAAACCATGGATACTTCGTTCACCGTGTTTAGACAAGTACTTTAAGCACAGCGTAGCGTACAGTAATCGGTAGCCATCTCGACTTTTGTGCATGCACAGATGCTCAAAAGTGATGCGCAACACGAACTGTGTCTGCGCAGAACATCGATATTTCTGGCATTTGCCACAAGCTGGGCTTAAAGTCCTTACCGAATCAAATCTTTTCTCTGACCAAGCGGCATGGCACATAGGCCTAAACGCGCTCATAGGCAAGAAAAACATTTTTTGCAAAAACAATTATTTATTGATAAATATCAATTCTAGGTAACTCAATTTACTAGAAACTTAGAGAAATACATTGTTGTCCATTTTTGGAGAACAAGTCAACCTCAATGTCATGCGTTTCAGCCGAGAAAAAATGCATCCTCTCTAGTAGTGTAACCGGGAGCGGTAGCTCAGTGCATCAACTGATGTCACTGCAGCGCCTCTGACCAGGAGGTCCTAGGTTACAGTCCTGACGGCGGCAGGATTTTCGACACTAGCTTTTCAGCTAGGCAGTACCCTACCAAACGGGCCACGGACCGCGCGCGATCTGTCCTTCCTCTTCCTTGTCCTATCCTCTCCCCTTACACACACACACTTAAACTAACATGCACTACACCACCACATATTTCGGGAGACCGGTCGGGAGCTTAGAGCTTGTCTCGGCTGGGGCGGTGCCCCGTTGGTGGGAGAGTCCTGGTTGGGGGAAACCCCACTAGCCGACGGTAGGTCGGCGCCGGATCTCGCCATCCAGCGGGGGAAGATCACCGCCATCTCCCGAGAAGAAAACATGCACTACACCAACGGGACTAATGACCAAGAACGTTTACTTGCTGAAAACTTGTTGCCTGCTATACTTTCGAATTCTACAAACTGTACAAAATTTTCTATATTTTTCAAAAATATTTCTTCTTTCAATATGCCGTATTTATTTGTTTTCCAATTAATTTAAAAATTCAGAATTGAAATCAGCAGAACTGAAACGTGCGTTAAGTAAGTGAACTGTGGTACTCAATAACAAAAATAATCCACCAAACACTTCTCCGTGAAATGAATACATCTTATCTTTCGGAAGTCGCGAGCCCTTTCGTGGCATTAGTCGGCGGGTGGGGATGCCTGAAATCCTCCCATTTTTCCTCTCTGTTATTACTAGAAATTATTGTCATTTTGCAATTTATTCTGTGTGATATTCAATTTTCTAGAATAAATGTTAATTTTTAAAATATAAAATTTAGAAATGTATTTTAATTGTTTCAAATACAATATAATCTAAGCGGCGATCTTGTATTACCTTGTAGCAACTGCAATATATGTGGAGTCTGGGTGGGAGATACCTGGTGGGAGATACCTGGTTGAGGAAAACCCGGCGCCGACCTCCCTTCAGTTAGTAGGATCTCGTCATCCAGCGGGAGAAGAGCACAGACACCTCCCGAGGGGAAAAAAAACATGCACCGCACTTACGGGACTATAGTTGACGCGCCCGGAATCACGAACCGGTTAACGCGCCCGGAATCAGTGGCCAAGCAGTAAATGTTGGTCCCTTCTTAAGGCGGCTCCACACATTCGGTATTCGGTGATTGGCGAGCGACCGTTCGCCGAATTCCGATTAGTAGGATGGATCGCTCGCCGACCTGGATGGCCGAGGTGGCTAAGAGCGAGCACCGACTCAGCGCTTCGGTCCGAAGGGTCGCGGGTTCGAGTCCCGCCTTGGGCATGGCTGTTTGTCCCTTGACTTTGTGTGTGTTGTCGCGGAGGGCCTCGCGTTCTGCTGACCCCAGATCAGAGGAGCCCGCAAGTGTTTGTCTAGTGTATGGTCGAGTATGCGTCCCTTCGGGACATAAAGGGCAACCGGCTGTCGGCTGGATAAAAGCCCTAGGAAAAAAAAGGATGGATCGCTCGCTAGTTGCCAAGCGACGAACATTCGGTGCTCGCCCTCACCACTCAATGGGCTTATTTGGATGTATGTGAGTACCTAGATGAGGCTGTGCGTACACCCCTAGCGACTGCCGTGTGACCGCGCGCGGCGCGGCGGGGCCACACACCGGCGGGGTGGCATTCCTCGGCGGGCGCGGCGTGGCGTGGCGTGGCGTGGCGCCCGATGGCGCGGGACGGGGATATTTACAAGCGGCCGTGTTATTAGGCAGCGTTACAGGGAGGCACGTGAGTCGGGGGCCGCGTCAAACCCCCTTCCGCGGGGAACTCACTCGCGGCGGTGGAAGCAAAAAAGTTCCCCCCGGGACATTTTTTTGGAAAAATGTTAATGATGGTTTCGGGGTGAAATCGGATGTCCCCTCTCGATGTAGTGGTCACGGAATCTGTCAGATTGTGTGGAATGCATTACAAGGGCGCGACTGATGTCTTGGATGTTGTTGGAGAACGGTTGCTACTGTTTTACGCACTCGTAATTCTCGCACTCGTACGAATGTCCTGATGTGGAAATACTATATGTCATTTTCTGTTATATTATTCTGACGTTCCAACGTTGTTGGGATGTCTGAAATGATAAAATGAAATGTGTATGAATGAGGCGAATGTAATTTATGTGCTGCTGAATGGATATTTCTCAATGTTATTATGACAAAAATATGCTGCTTGTAAGTTGTTCAATGCCACGCAGTTTATTTCATGTGGCAAAGAATTTTCAAAATTTCAGCTGATTTGATCTGTGTAATGGAATAAATTAAATGTTTTTGGAGTAGTATTTTTTTAATTTACCCTTTGAACATCGTACTGCAGGAATACCTGCTTAGGGCTACAGGTGGTTTGGACTCCTGTCCATTAGCCATTTTGGCATTCGTGTTCCCCACTTTTAGGGTCTTCTGTAGATAACGGGACATAAAGATGTTGTATAGGATTTCTGGAAGTGGGAGAAGATGGCGTGGCGAGCGCCATGCTTCACGTGTGTATTAGTCTATTTATTCAAATAACTGACATTACGTTGAGAAACCTACGCACAGTTCTTATGACAATGTATTGTTTTTTTCATTAAGATGTAACAAGATTCGGATGCCCTACATCAGGGCTGTGCATTTACCGACTCCATTGTGTGCCACGTTGCTTTTGATTGATTGATTTTTTCGTGTTTCCGGGCGCGTCAACTGCTTTGGTCATTAGTCCCGTTAGTGTAGTGCATGTTTTTTTCTCGGGAGATGGCGGTGATCTTCCCCCGCTGGGGGGATCCGGCGCCGACCTACCGTCGGCTAGCGGGGTTTCCCCCTAACCAGGACTCTCCCACCAGCGGGGCACCGCCCCGGCCGGGTCAAGCTCTAAGCTCCCGACCGGTCTCCCAGAATATGTGGCAGTGTAGTGCGTGTTTGTGTAAAGGGAGAGGATAGGACAAGGAAGAGGAAGGACAAGGAAGAGGAAGAACAAATCGCGCGCGGTCCGTGATCCGTTTGGTAGGGTACTGCTCCGGCATTCGCCTGGTGTTGATTGGAAAACTAACGATCAGAGCAGCCGGCCGCTAGAATTCTCCTCCAGACAGCGACTGAATTCGACCTAGCTGAAATGCTAGTGTCGAAAATCCTGCCGCCGTCAGGACCTAGGACCTCCCGGTCAGAGGCGTTGCAGTGATATCAGTTGATGCACTGAGCTACCGCTCCCGATTGCCATGTCGCTCTTGCTTGTTTTCTAGTGGTGCGCGTGGGTGAATGGTAGGGGGTAATAGCGTTTCTTCCTTTGCCGACGCGACATTATACCAGGGTAGCTCGCCGAGTGCACTTAAGTTGTACAGTCCCTGTTTAACTAGATTGTCACGTTTTCTTATGGTAGAAAAAATATATTTTTCAAGCTCACGGATCTTTAATCTTTAGGCATATTTCTTGCATTTCTTCTTTTTCTTTCTCCAAGCTGTTTTAACCGGATTTACTCTCCAATACAAACTGCTGTATTTATTACTACTTTGGCAAAAGAACTAAGAAAGAGCTCACACTCGATGAGTTCATAACATTTGCCATCATATTTGAAATCAACACAGCATACAGTGTCTTTAATAAAAAGCAATTGGCAACGGCATCGTAGAACGAATCGTAAATAACTGACACGCTTTTCTGTTTTCAGCAACCTATTCAATTAGCCACTCAACCATATGCCTTTTGTTTAGTCCACATCTGCCGGCGGGCAAGTAAAAGCAGGCAGAACCCCATCGCCTCCGACTGCATGCGGCGGAGAACTTTAACCGGTTTACAACGTGCGCCACGAATAAATGTTAATTACCTACGCACATAAAGTTTTATACCGCGCATAAACGCCCCGCAAGAATTCAATTTGCGCCTGAATGTGCGCCGCGACTGGGCGATTTCTCGCGCTGCCGGCGCCTCAGGTCGATGCGGCGGAGAAGGAGGCGGCCCGAGGTGTCGCTGCGCAAGAAGTGGCTCGCTGCCTTGCGGGTTTTTTAATTTTTTTTTATAGGTATTTTTCCAGCGGAAGACAGTTACCCTGTAAATTCCTATGGGGTGTATCTGGAGTTGTACAGTCCTCAAACTTTTTGGGTTCACATTTTTGGGTTTTACTACGCTTTTTGTTTGTTTTTTATTTTTTTATTTTTATTTTTTAAGGTCTTTTTTTCAGCGGAAGACAGTTACCCTGTAAACTCCAATGGGGTGTATCTGGAGTTGTACAGTCCTCAAACTTTTTGGGTTCACATTTTTGGGTTTTACTGCGCTTTTTGTTTGTTTTTTATTTTTTTATTTTTATTTTTTAAGGTCTTTTTTTTTCAGCGGAAGACAGTTACTCTGTAAACTCCAATGGGGTGTATCTGGAGTTGTACAGTCCTCAAACTTTTTGGGTTTACATTTTTGGGTTTTACTGCGCTTTTTGTTTGTTTTTTATTTTTTTATTTTTATTTTTTAAGGTCTTTTTTTTTCAGCGGAAGACAGTTACCCTGTAAACTCCTATGGGGTGTATCTCGAGTGGTACAGTCCTCAAACTTTTTGGGTTCGCATTTTTGGGTTTTACCTCGCAACGGGATGACGGCACATCAACAACATGCCCATATTTTTGATTGAATAGTGATGATCATATAATATTGAGATATGTTTTATTAATATACTTCAATATTGTTTGTCTAATTAATCTGCCTCGTGTTGGGCATGCCAATGAGATATGTTTAGTTCTTTCAAATTAAATTCATATTTGCTGCCCTGAAGTTATTGTGGGTTGACCGTTCATACGAACGTCAGATTCCTGGAGATTCTCCTGTCAAATTTTGTATTGTTTTACACAGAATTTTTCTGCAATAACCAGCCTTGTCTATAGAAAATATAATATAGAGCGTTCAAAAAGTCTCTCCGCAGTGGCCGTCTCCCCACTCCACCTTCCTTTATGCGGGAACGGCATCATCACGGGCTTAATCAGCGTGACAGTGTTCGAATACTATTCACTGAAGCGCGCTCGTTGCAAGCAAGCAGTAGTCGAAATAAAAATACGTGTTCTTGTGCGATCACCGCGATGTTACCTTTGCAATGCAAAATTACGCTCAGTATTTTAATTAAATTGCATAATGATCGTCTTTTCCAAGAACAAAAAACAAACAAAGAAAGAAACTGTTTAAAACATTTAGTCTTAACTATTTTAAACTTTGGCTTATTTTTTGTGAGATCTCAAAGGCCTTACTTCGATTTCTTCGCGGGCATTGCTCTTCCTCGGCGCTTCCGCGTTGTCCTCCCGCGCCGTGACAATTCTTTTTCTTCCAATTGTTCTTATTTCGTGCCTTGGTATACAAAGAACATATTATCTTTATGTTCCCCACTGGCGGGCGCATACTCCAGAATACTATTAATGTATTATATCTTTTATCTAAATTCCCTTTTTTTAAGCTCCAGCCTTCGTTCCGTCTATATCCCCCAATTCTCTAGTCTCGTTTGCCTCTTTTTGTTTTCTATTGTCTCTGCCTCCTGTACGGTGCCGGTCTATGCCACCTGTAACTCTCATATTGTCAATGAGTGGGTTTGCCGTATTGAATTATAAACGTTCCTTGACTTTTACAGTCCTCGGGTGGTTCTTTGGTATATCACAATATTGTTGTGAGAATATTCTTATTTTTCAGTTTCTGCTATTTTTTTGTAGTTTTACAAAATTAATAAATACAAAATGAATAATATATTTAAAAAATATTATTTAGTGGGGTGACAATTCTTTGAACAAAATTAATAATTAATACATATTTGTTACACAAAAGTCACATCTTAGGAAACAATTGAATAAATATTAATACACAATATGTTTGATCGCTGATGACTAGACGGCGTATTTTGAAAACCTAAAACATCGTCAAAAATTATTTTTAAAATGCTCTTAAATGTTTAAAAAATCTCCTAAAAGTAAAGAAGAATCGTGTAAAAAATGTGATCAAAACCAGTTCGGATGAACATCTCAAGCTGCTGAATATCCTACATCCATCAAGTAACCTATACTGCTGATGTAATCTCGAGGCTTCTTTCTTTCGTTCAAGTGAACTTACCACCCAAACATTTGTTTGGATTGTTCTTTTCCAGGAAGTCTCAGTCCTTATTTATCGCGAAAACAGCCGAACCAACAATGGCGCTGAAAGACATCACAAAAACCTTAGATGACATACAACGGCTGACATTACAATTTCGCGAGCGAACAAATCGAATAGGCTACTAAGGGATTCTATGGAGAACATTTGTTGCATCTCGTAAATATTTTTTGAAGCAAGTACCCTTGAAAGTTAAAACGATAATTAAAATCATGAAATCAGCAAAAATGCATTAAAATTTACAGAAAAAGGAAATAAATGACTTATTTGTCGAAATCAACAATAAATGCATAAAAATTGGCCATTTCCTTTTGTCATAATATAAAATTAATGTCTGCACTAAACGGCAGAGTTTTTAAATGAAAAGGAAAAAAACTGACATTTCATTAAAATCCGACCCCTACTTATGACTATGCAGTTGTACAGCGATCTAAAATAAATTTTAAAAACGTCTGTTATCTGTTTTGCTATGAAATATTTTTCGCGGCATTTGATAAACTCTGCAGCAAGCAGTGTTTTGCAGCCGTGTGGGTTGCACGTGTACATGTTGATATCATTGTAACTCTTACGCACTACTTAGCTGCGTAGGCAGCGAAAATCACAAAATTCTATAGTCATCTTTAATTTGTTTCAAACACCCCTGGTGAGTAATTCATTTCCGGACTTCCCGGATGTGCATGATCAGCAATACGCAAGTTTTTCCGGGACATATACGAACGACAAAGCACACTCATTCATGTCCAAGTCGGGATTCAAACTCGCAAACCTGGAATGGAAAGGTTGCGTCGGTAAGCACACTAACCAACTGCAGGCATCTACAAAAAATAATGCTAATTCAGCTTCTACGTCTTCCATATTAAATACTTCCATGAAAATCCAAGACAGAAAACAACTTCCTGCAACTTAAATAATTATGTTTTTATTAAATGTTCTTGTAAGAAGAGTTTTAATAAATGTTTATGTGAATGATCTTGGATGTCCGGGTGACGCCGCATCGAAGGCTGTGTTGCCAACGTTTCGACCATCTTTTCGTGGTCTTCCTCAGGGCTGGTCAGGGCTGGTCAGACCAGCCCTGAGGAAGACCCCAAAAAGATGGTCGAAACGTTGGCAACACAGCCTTCGACGCGGCGTCACCCGGACATCCAAGATCATTCACATGACTCCGGCCGCGGAAGCCTACGACTTTTTACTGCGACTTACTGCTTTTACTTTTAACTACGACTGTTTACTCCTTGCTACGCAAGTATTGAATTTACCGGTAATTACAGTGCCTCTCGTTATACTACTTATGACCATTCCACTCGTGAAACCAAGAGTGTTTAACTCTACATACGAAATGCCCCAATCAGGGCGGTGTACCTCAAAAAGTTTATCGCTTTTTCTACCCGATTTTTTCTGACCGCTTCTTCCTACTGGCCAATCATACACTGTGACTCATCTATCGTAGGAGGCGATATGTCATCGATCGGTATGTCGATGTCCAATTAACTGTGTTTGTATTGTGATATAATCTCTTTGATATTAGCATAGCTCTCAGGAATTTTTAATACTTGGCGCATTTTGGAACTCTGTTGGACATACATTCATTCGTGGAATAAACCTATTAAATAGCATTCGTGCTTTGGAAATTCTCAGATAAATCGACAATTTCCTAGCGGAGATGGTATCGACCCCATGGAGGTTGATGAAATATTGAAAGTGATCAATGATGATAAGGGGGTCGATTGGGGATGAATAGCCAATTGGGGATCAATAATTGACAATTCATCGTTATAAACAAGATACATTTAATTCTAAAGAAATAATGAATTTGATAATTACGAAATTGTATTCTGGTATACAGCAACAAAACATTCCTATGACAGAAGAGTATTGTCACTTAGACCTGAAGATGATTCAGCCTATGCAATTTTAAAAAACCTTGTATCAACACCATCGAAAGGCAGAATTGCCGAGCAAGAAGAAATAAAAATAAAAAACATAATAATAAACTACAAATTCCCTTTTCTGTCGCCTCCGTTGTTCAACCTTAGAATGAAGATCGTAGCTAGGGTGGTAGCTAGGTTGTGTCGTAACTAGGTCGTAATCGGTGCATTGCACCATGGTTCCTTTTAAGCCTGCTAACGGCAAAGAATAAAACAAATCGCACTCCTCACTTATTTTCTCGTCTGCGCCATCCATACGTTTGTCAATTACATTTAAAACTTTTATTTTCACATTTAGTAAACGCAGATAGGGACCCCATTTCGTCATTCCTCACCAGGACCTCCGAGATCGTTGCTACACCACTACTTAGGATAGTTAGAAAACTCAAGACATTATAACCATATTTATTCACAACGTTACCCGAGTTAGGTAGCTCAGGGCATCAATTGATGTCACTGCAATGACACTGACCGGGAGGTCTTAGGGTTCGAGTCCCGACTGTAACAGAATTTTCGACGCTAGTTACTTGCTAGGTTGAATTCAGTCGCTTTGTGGAGGAGAATTCTAGTTGCCGGTGGCTCTGATTTGTTTTCCATGGTTTATCCGATCAAAACCAGGCGAATGCCGGAACAGTACCCTAACAGGTCATGGACCGCGCGCGATCTTTCCTTCCTCTTCCTTGTCCCCAAATCACTTACACTTAAATGCACTACATTACCACACATGCCGGGAGACCTGTCGGGAGCTTAGAGATTTTCTAGGATGGAGCGGTCACCGCTAGTGGGAGATATCTGGTTGGAGAAAACCCCGTTTGTCGACGGGTAGGACGGCGCCGGATCCGGGAGATCACCACATCCCTCCCTCTACGAAAACATGCACGACACTTACGGAACCTAAGAGCCGAGAATCCCTAATCAATCAATCGATCAAACGAACGTGCGAGAAAATATTATCTGCAATAAGCCCCGGAGGAATGTTACTACCTACTCTTAAAATCACAGAACATTTTTTAACAATTGTCCAACAATGGAGATTAGAAACTAGCTTCTCGGAAGCAATAGCCTCCGAAGCAAAAACCTCCGAAAAGATGATTGACAATACACATCATTACGAAAATATTAGCTTCCTACATTGTTATTTTGAAGGCTCAATGTGCAATTCTTTTGTGCTATGATTATTTATGCTCCTTGTTATAGAGAAAAACGTAATGGAGTCGATGGAGCAATCATTATCTTACAAGAGGCTGAAGAAAGAAAAATGTTGAGAATCTGTGCTCTAAAGAGTGGCACTGTTACAAAACAACGTCATTTTTTCATTCACAAGTTAAGTTGGTCAGGAAGGATGTCGAGACTTCAGAAAGGAGTAGGTAAGACAACGGAGATAACGAAAAAATGCGATTGTGAATGTACCGTGAGATCAGTGAGACAATGCTGATTCCGACTTAAAAGATATCGAATATAACACGTGAGATAATAGGTGTGATAATAGTGGGAAGCACTGAAATGGTTGTTACAAGAACGAAAAGTATAACCGTTTCAATGAACTGCCTGGTGACGCCCAGTGGTCCAAGTGTTACTCTAGCACATGGAAGCCTTCGATTACGACACAGCGGGCAGTGTTGGAACGAAGGGTCGACACTGACGTGCAAGATCTCCCCTTTCTACTTTTTGCAGGTCGTTCAGATGACATGCATAAATCATTTAAAAGAGACCCGTGACGCACATACTTGTGGCGCGAATCGTTGTCGCACAAGTGCATGAACGGATTAACACAACCCAGGTCATGGCCCCTTCCCCCTGCCGTCCGTCTCACCGTCCCAACCTCCCTCATGGCCACCCTCACCAAGCATGTCACTCTTGAGAAACGAACCCCACGCCTTACATCATCATCGTTGTCTAACCAGAAACTCCTACAACATTGCAGATATCTGTCAGTGTCTATTTTCTTATCGGTAAATTTTATTTGCAAGTTGCATTGTACACAGAAAGGTTAACCTCGCATCAACATATCTAACTCCGACTCGAATTAACAACCGATACCCATTTGATGCCTTCCTAAACATATTCGCGGAAAATTGCTAACAGTAGGTGCTTTAGCCATCTACTCCTTGTTGTAGTAATAGTTGGTTTTAAGATTATGAAATATGAAAAGTTTATAACTCAACTAATGCATATGATAAAGCGTATAGTACACCGAACTATGTATTACCGAAAAAAATGAAATTAAAAGAAAACAAGTTATTACTCGATTTTCATATCTCGCCTCACTGGACAAGCTCGAAGACTGGCTAGATGGCTTGAACCCGTTCATTTGAAATGAAGTTCCAATATGAAGTTCAATTAGGTTTTCATATTCACGGTTTAGTGTTTCGTGTTTACCTACCTTGAGTTTCTCATTCTTGAAATCGTTAGCAGCACTGATACTACCCAGACTATCACTGAGAACAAGTTGAAGAAATCGTGTCATCACTATCATCTATTACATTACTGGTGTATCTAATGGTTTCTTTTCTTTATTAACTTAAATGTACCGGCCAGCTCTAAGGGCTTACCTATTATGTTTGCGTAATGTTCAGAACCGTCGGGAACTTTTGTGGACGTTTTTTCTGTAAATGAAGTGTAAAAACAAACAAACCACCCATTCACTAATGAGTATACTCACCAAGAAATAAAATAAACGTATCACATGTGCAGAGTCACATGTCAAAGTTAAAAAAAATAACTTGTTGAATTTTAACTCTGCTGTTATTTATTGTTGGCTTCTCAAAAGTATTCCTGTCAGAGATTCTTTCAGCATTCCTATCACTCCAATAGTTCTTAAGTTTTGTGACATGTAAACCTATAAGCATACTACATACTTTTAGATTTATAGAATTGATTATATTTTCGGGCAACCTCTGCCACGTTAGTGCCAGCGCCATTGATTTTAATAGTGGCCAAGCTAGAATAGTTCGACTTGGTTGCTCGGTTGCACAACCCCCAGATAATCCCAGTCCCACCAGTTACCAGATCCTCATAGCAAGATGATTTAAATCCGCTACGATGCTGCCAATCTATGTCTAGCAAAATTTCCATCGCTTAGGACACCGCCATTACCATCGCCATTCCGAGAATCTTAGTTAATCGTCGCAATATATGCAGATATCGTGATGTAGATTGCCATTATTCAACACATTCTAGCATTTATACGTCTGACATGAGAGACTTCGTCTTGATCACAAAAGACATTCAGTGCCTTGTGAGCGCAAAAAGGTGGAGACAGATAGCACGTCAAGGGCCTGACAGGTATTTGTTTGACGTCATACAAAGACGTAGAAGTGGGATTCGCCTTGACGTAATAATACTCGTTCGGTATGAGAACGTAGTGCGTAAACTCAACTTTTTTAGTTACTTTTTACTTAAATTATTCTCAGAACGTCTGGTGTGTGCTAAGTAACATTGACGAAACTTTGAAACAAGGAAGAGGGGAAAAGAATTACAAGTGTTTGTTTCGCGTCCACTTTTTCCTTGTTTTTCTTGCGAGATATGTTCGCTTGCGTTGACTCGCGTGACCAGTTTTTGCGTGAACATCAACGAGGTCGTTGGAAGTATTGTTGAGTTTTAATTGGATTAGCTACTTTGCCAAGGCAGAGACAAATTTGGCGATGGCTCTAATTTACTTTTCAATTTGAGCAGTATGATATACACGAAATACATTTAAATAACTTATTAATAGGATATACACGAACGTTCATTTACTTATTAAACTTATTAAATTAAGGATTTTTTTTATTTTCCTATTGGTAGCCATAAGAATATTCACATGTCGATATTAAATATATTTTTTCATACTTTTTCGTTTTATCCAATATTTATGTTTGAAGTTCAAAACGTAAATGATTTTTGTATATTGCTAGTTGTTTTACTCTTTACTGATACATTATTCCTTGTTGTTGCCTTCGATACGGATCTCGAAATACGCTGCACAACTTACTGATCGCGCACTTTTTCTTGATACTCCACAACGGTGTGTGTGAAGAAAGGCGGGTTCTTTCTACGTCACGGCAGTGCACTGCTGTCAACTTCAACGACAGAAAACTCAGGGTAATAGCGCGTCTTGGACTACGTAACAATGAGAAACAAAGCAATGATTTTTAAAATTCTGAAGAAATAATTAATAGTCATAGAAACCATTGAGTAACAAGAAGGAGCCCCTACACAAAGGTCGTTAGAAAGAGAGAGTGAAACCTGAGAAGCCCGCATTGTAAAGGACGAAGGTGGGCAGCACTGCAAACTAAGTCCTGAAGTTCCGAGAGGAGCTCTTATTTTCTACCGGACCGTGCTGTGCCAGGCTGAGCTAGAACTAGGAATATGGAGGATCAAGAAAACGTGCGAGCATAGTTCCTGCATGGACAGGATCATGATTATGAGAGACGGGGGGAATGGAAACAGTTGAATGACTCTAGACGTTCTCTCATGGAGGGAACTATGAGATGGATTATGAAAGGGAATATTGGAGAGAAATAGGAAGAGACAGATGAAAATCAAGGTATTACAAACCGAGTCAAGTTAAGATCTAGTTAATAAGTAAATATTCACAGATTTAACAGTCCCTGGCTGTAAGGAAACTGCCTTGGATATGTACGTCTGAGTATGCTATCAGAGACCAGCCAGTCCGAGTTTTCCCGAAACCAGCCAACTTCATCTTAAAACGGATCAGATGGCAACCATTTCCCACGCATCCGACTAAAGCACCGCCTATCGCGTAACAAAGTGGGAACCGCAATTATATTTTCGTGTTCCGCTCGACCTTCGCTGTGCACGCGTCAGTCGCCAACGAGGCGCACTTTCCGACCGTTGGGGCTGCAGACGTAGTTCCGGAAAATTGCCCTGTGGCGGGGGTGGCAGCACGCCGGTAAGGGCGGCAGTGGGCCGCGTAACGACTTCGACCACAAAGGGCTGGCGTGCCCCTCACGCCACCTGCTCCCTTCTCCTCCCTTCTCCCCCCCCCCTCCCGCCTCCCGGCCCCGCGCCACACCAATCGCTGCCCCCTCTTTTGAGCACATGAGAATGTGGCTTCCCAAAGTCATCGCCGCTGCTCCGGTACATTTTGCCTGCTCTGCAATTTGAGATCGGAAAAAAACTATGTGGGGAAGGAAAAGTTCACATTTCAAGGGTAGGGAGTTCACGAATGAGTTTATAATACATATACTATGCTGTAAATCATCAACTTGAACTTTGAATACGTATGAAGTGAACACATTTTCTTGTTGAAGTAGTAGATGATATTTAATAGATTGTTATTTTTCTGCCTGTAGCTAATCCGAAAACAATTGTCTATTATAAGTGTGTAATGCCTGTTGTTTAATATTTTCACCTTTTCATTATGGTAGATTTAAATAAATACGTACCAGTACTTTTGGTTCAAAAAATCGATGCAACATTTGAAGTTGACATGGTTCATTTTATTGCAGTAAATTATAATTAAAAATATTTTAATATCGTTTAGTTTTCTTAAAATATGATATTTGTTTATTTTTTGAAATAATAATCATAAAAATATAACATCACGTTCAATATTTACATTTACAGTTCGACACATTTATCTCTGGAATGTACGCACAAGTTGCTACGTGAGGTTGTCAAAATTAAATATGTGTTTCGGAACCGTCCAGTAGTAAAGGATAATCCAAAGAGATATGACATTTTTTTTAAAAATATTAAGTATATTCGCTTTTCTGTGAGGACTGTTTGTAGAACCGTGCAAAACGTTTTAAATTATGCTGGAAATGGAATTTTGCTACAATCTGTGAGTGGAAAAACAATCCATTGTCATGACACAAGTACAAAGAGTCTGTTTTCCCCTGAAATTTTTTTATTTTATCTTTTGCAGTGCTGTCATGACCGCACGCATCCATACGCGACTACACGCACAAACACACACAAGCATATATGCTTTTATGCATATATGCGTATACATTTTCTCGGGACAGCCAGTGGAAACAAACGAATATTAGTTTTCATTCAGCAATATTCTTAGAAGTCGCATTTCAAAGCAAAATTCTCATTGCGATTGACTTAAATGGATGAAATAACTTAAACGAATGCATTTTAACAACAAAAGTCTCTCAAATGAACTGAATTTACATTTTGTATCATATTTATCTTCGCCGCGTTCAGGACATTTCCAAGAAAAAAATTAAAATTCTGTTCATCTGCATTGGCCATAAAGCTGCGTGAAAGAATGAGCTACCTCAGGGAAGACAAAACCGTGAGCTGAAATCTCAAATGCTTCCTGACCCTGCATAATTTTCCTTCCGTCGTCAGCCTTTTCCTCGAGTAGAATCTCGATGGAGCACGGAAACATAAACCAACAAAATTGCCTTTTTGGATGCGTTTCTTATTCAGCTTGAAGGACAATTCCAAGTAACGTTGGTCCCTTCCATTACGGTTTACTACATCTAAAAAGTTCCGTTGCATTGTGTTTGGTTGGAAGTGATTGTTCACGCATTAAGGGCAGAAGATAAAGAATGGAAGGAACAATGATATGGAGAATGAGGAAAAAGAGTCTACGGGGTAGAAGGAGAAATAGGTCGTAAACGCGAAAGCTAGCGACAAATAAATAATGCAGCGTCCTATCTAGCGGCTTTGTAATCGATTACCAAAGAGGGAAAATTTGTAAAAACATTGAAAATTTTAGTGAGATTTCTTAGATTGATTTATAAACCATTACGGTGTGGTCGTGTGACACACTTTCCATTTATTTTCTTATTGTGTTCAAAGTAAGGCAACGATGTCACTAAACGAGAAATTACTCCCAAAATGTATTAATACAATATTTATATATGAAACCTCGATATGATTACATTTTGTGACTGTCAAGCCAGTTTGATTCGTGAGCGGTTCTTTAATCAAAACACTCGAAATATATCAGATGTTACAATCTCTTAGTACAATCACAGAACTATTAATAAATGTTGATCACGTGAGTAATACATGAAGTTGTTATAAAAACAAAGGAGGTATTAGGTAAAAGGCAAAAGAATTGCTATATGCCGGCGAAAAAAATAAATGTTAACAATGAAAACGAACATCGGCTGCACAATATGCACAGTTCTTTCCTCATTTTGACAAAGGAATTGTGAACATTAAATGAATTATTGGAAAAAATTATTTTTAAGGGCTTTGAAATATTTTGAATACACATGACAATTTTACCAGGAAGAGATATGCCATTCATATTTGATGCAACAAACGAATATACAAATAATGCTTGGATATCTCTTAAGTTCCGATAAAGTATCTTTGACGATTCGAAGAATTACTATTAAAGATTCTCCAATAAAGAACACTATGAGACATTGATGTGTTTTACGAGGATCATTCCTAAGTCGTGGCAACTAAGTTATCTTTTTGAAACAAAAGAACTGTAGTTAAATCAGGATGTGTTACCAGTGGACAATGATCCAAGATTTCTCCACTAAATCGCGTCTATATTCATTGGTGGAAAGTTGTCCACAATTGCAGGCGTTAAAGCTAGAAGCTGTGCTCGAAGAAAAATAGCTTTTATTTGTGAAAAACTGAGCGTGGCAGAAGTGCTTGCCAACGTCCTAGGAGAAGCATTGGGCGAACAGCATTGTCTCAACAGGGAGATGAATAATGGGTGGAAATCGCAACTGTTGCCCTGGCCTAGGTGGGTCACTAGGGAAATCGCACTGCCAATGTTTTTCAACCCCTCATCGTTGACAAAGATCTGTGGAAATCTTTGAGGATTAAGTTGAAGGAATTAACTGTGTGTGATGTGCGTTGTATCATTTTGTATATAATAAGACAATGATTTCTACATTTGCATTTTTCAATTTTCTCCACTCGTTGGTTCCGTTGTCAGGAACCAATATAGTATTAGCATTGCAAAAACGTTTTATGTGGCCTTCACTCACGTACAGTGAATTTCTATTCCTACTCCTGTTGGCTGATATAAAACAGTTGCCATGACTTAAGAACGATCGTGTAATCAATTACACTCGATCTAAGAGTTCACAAGGATTCATGAATTTCCGAAAATTTTCGACGTAGACGTCTCAATAGGCTCGAGGTATAATGATTATTATTATTATTATTATTATTATTATTATTATTATTATTATTATTATTATTATTATTATTATTAATTATAAAGTATCGTCTGAAAGCACCGATTGAATACCTTCTGGGGATATTCCAGTATACTGGGGGGTAACAATAAATCTATAAGACGAGGGTACGGTGAAACTTTCAGGAGAATTCGTAGATCGCGGTGATGGGGGAAGCAAAGACGATAGAGCGCAACAAAGGCGGAGGAGGAGGAGAAGGAGACGGCGGCAACGACGAAGGGGGACAGCGGCCTGGTGGACTGTGTCAAGGGAGTGGCTGGGGAAGTTGATCCATAGAGGCTGGACGAACAAATAGAAAGGCACGCGCAACCCATGGCGGGCAGCTGCAGCAGCAGCAGCCCCCGTCTCTGCCTTTCTTCTGTTGTCGCTGTCAATGTCTTCGCGCCCGCCCCTCAGGCTGTTCAGCCGCCAGACCATCCGGCTACTGCCGCGTTCCACTGCTGCCAACATCTGCATTGCCACAAACATACCCGCTGTTCTGTCAACATGGGATTTAGCGACCATGAAGACTTCTAAATCTAATTGTCAAGTCGAATTGATGAAAATGCAAACGATATCCTAAATGGACCATTAAAATTTATATCTGCTGTCACTTATGTTGTTTCAAAAATACCTATATATATTTGGCAACTCGACGTAATAAAAAACAATTTGGCAGTACCGCTGACGTCCTCGCTACAAAGAAATCATTAATTCTTGTTCTCCCAATTAGAAAATTCTTTTTATTTTAAATTCATTCTGCTCATCCCGCCATATTAATGCTTTTTGCGGTACATTGAAATCATCTTTTGTTATTATTGTCGACCACGTGTCACATCTTCCCCCGTAACTGCTGGCTCCGAAGCACACGCGCACACACACTGCATCCGCGAGGGGGAGCAGCACCTGCCTCGGAGGCGGCCATTGGAGCCTCATGCGCACGTGGCCACTCACCCCGTCAGCTGTTCCCTGTTGCCTCTCCCCCGCTGGATCTCCCTGCCCCTGTAGATCATCTCGTGTTAACATCTTTGCCGCCACGAGTATTATCCTCTGCGGCATGCTTTGTCCCAACCGTCTTACGAACAAGAACCAACAGTTACCCTCCTTGCCACCCTCCTTTTTTTCCTCTTCATCTCCAATTCTTCTTCGAATTTCACTCCACCGCATTATTTTCATTCCTCTCCTCTTCCTTCTCCATCACCTCTCCTTCCGTCTCTCCTAAAGCAGTTTCTATCATACAGAAAAGAACTATGGTTCCTATTATACCTATAAATATTGTTCCTATTATAACCTCCTTAGTTTATGTTTTGTATTACAGAATACAGCATAGAGTAAAGAATTAAAGAGAAAGAACCTCTTTAGTCCATGAATACAGTTTGAGACTCGTAATAAGTAGACGCACGAATACGAATACCCATAAGCCTATGGCATTGACTCACGTCCAGCAATAAAATGTTCCTTCCAATTTTGAAAGTTAAATATGTAAGCCTTTGAACGAGATTAGAACTCACACGCTACCAAACTGCTGTTGCCTCTACATCTGTTTGCGTCTTTTAGCTCCTCTTTGACATTACTAACTTACGATTTTCTTTTTCTAGCTACTCGTAATTTGAATATTTTGGAAGAGAATACATTTCCTTCATTGTTCACTCTACTCGAAATAGGCCATCATTGTTCCATTTTCCTTCTAATATTTTTTTCCTCGTCAGCTAATGTTCTTATTTTTTCTTTTCGTTTTCTTATTTCACGATGCATGCATTTCGCCTTCATTCATTATTCCTTCATTTTGCTACCTCGTATTTCTGTCACGTTTTCTTTTTCCTTCGTAATCTGAACAATGCCGTCTCTCATTACGTACCCATCATATATTCCTTCTTATAGTTATAATTTTTTTCTCTCGAATTTATTTAATTATTTCATTTTGTTTTTACACTATATTTCCCCCTTTTTCCCATCTATGTAAAAACCGAGCACATCACTCCATCCCCCCTTTGTTTAACCTTATACCCCCCACGTGAAGGTCCTGCAAACTATCACTTCGCCGCCCCTGCCTTCGCGTATCGCGCGTCGGCCGCGCCGCGCCGCGCCGCGCCGGGAGCCCCGATGTGGGTGGCTGCGGTCTGAGGGCTGGGGGCGAGGGTGGGGGTGGGGTGGGGTAGGTCAGGGGCGGCGCGCGTGCGGTCGCCCGACAGCGCATCTGCCCGCGGCGCACACTGGGCCGACGACGGGGCGCATGACTACAAAAATGGCGATGCTCCCAAATGCGCATTTTGTTTAAAGGTCTCTTTGGTTTTCGCACGTTCAGAGCCCTTTGGAGGCGAGAATTTATTTTTTGAACGAAAATACATTGCCTTGAGGTTTCAGTAGCGAGAGGGAGGGAGGTTTGTCTTAACAATTCTTGTGAAAACTAACTTTATTTCAGTTGAAGTGTAATTGTATAAATTAAAAGTATATGCATTTTGGCCTTCATAATTTCACGTATTTTTTCTTAATACTTACTATTAATCGAAAATGTCCTTTGGTCAATTATGAATTTACCTTTTTTATTTAAGCAAACTTCATACGTTCTTCACGATATTTACATAGACTTTTTAAAGGAGGTCAACGAACATACGGTCGAGCTGGTATTAGTTCACGATCAATGTTTCAGTTTGGCTCATTTTTCATCTTTTCATTCATTCTTACTTTTGTTTTCCGAACCAGTCAATATAGCTGGCGGGGAGGGAGATTGTTTTGCTTGTTTTGCTTCTGCCCCTGTTTTGCTTCTGGACATAAATGTAACTTCATTTTCTGCGCACGTCTTCTAGAATTCAGTGGGAAATACAATTATTCAAATTATCGTTTCCATGTTGTCGCGGCAGGAAGTAATAAGAGCCAAAATTTATTGCTTATTTATCCTTGAAAATAGATTTTATTACATGGGAGTTTTTTTGTTTGTTTTTCTCCCTTTCAAAATTCAAAATTTATTGCTTATTTATCCTTGAAAATAGATTTTATTACATGGGAGTTTTTTTGTTTGTTTTTCTCCCTTTCAAAATTCAAAATTTAAGTAGTATATGACTTAGTGTAGGGATCACAGAATTTTGAAAATGTGCACACAATTCACTTTTCCCCATAGCACGTCATACGCAGTTTTTTAACTGTTTTTTGACGTAAAATAAATAAATAAATAGATTACTTTCTAGCTGACAGTGAGTGTGAGATCCGTCAACTCATTGCTACTTCTGTATGACGAACATCATCCTTGCACCAAACCATACATTTGTCAGAAGTCGAATGTCAATTTGTTGGCTTCTCCACAGTACTCCTGTACTGGGCGCAATACTGATTCGAGGCAAGTGTCCTTGGGGCTCGACCATTTCCTCTCCCTCTCACGCCACTATTGCGTCATAATTCATATCATATCTTCATAATCACATGCGCCAAATCAATAGTTCATTTCAGACCATATTGCTTAGACACAAAATTCATAATAAAGTTTGGTGCTTTGGACGATTCCTAAGATCTATAGCGAAAATTATTTTTTCGCACAAATGGCGAGATACTAGATGCTTCAGATTATGAAATGTTCCAGCGACAGTTGTGCGTTGATGTCGCCCGAAGCGCGTAACCAATGAACGCCTGTGTGATATTGTGAAGGTCATACATTCAAATTATCATATTGAGAAATCACTAATGAAATATACATTGTACGGAATCCGTCAGAAGTGTGTGGCAAAAACATCCACCAGAAATGTGAAACGAGAACAATTGAAAGTGTATGGAAATGAATTATCTCACAATAATTAATTTGCAAATCAATAATTTTTCTTATTAGTTAGTAAATCGCCTTGTCTTATAATTTCCAACTAGAAGGAGCAAAAACTGATTTTGTATATATCAGTGGCGTAACCAAATCTTTTATGGGAGTTGTGCAACAAAAGTTTTATACGTGTAAATTTCAGAATTTCAGCTGAAAAAGAATTTTTCATTTATGCTAATTAAAATCAACTTTTATTTGTTGTTTATAGTTAGAAAATAGTCAATTGACATTTTGAATGCATTTGTTATCTAAAGAACATTAGTAGAAATATATTTTCACACAAGCGGATGACACATGTTTTGAATGTGTCATCAGCTTCTGGAAGTGGGACGCCATTAGTTCTCCCCCTTTGAAGTACATTACTGTTTTGATTAATAGGAAATTTTCTTGCCACTAACAATTTAATATTAAACTAGTGGTGCTAAAACATCACGTACTTTCTTGCCTGTATTTTCACCCAAAATCACGCGAAAAGTACTCAAATTTTTGAAACATTGTAATGGCCTTATTTCAAAATCTAAATTTAAGGAATATTTTATTTAGAGAAATTTTTTTATCTTATTTAGAGAAACATTTTTATCTTCATTATTATAGTTCTTGGAAGACGGCAAAAAAAATGAATTTTTGCAATTTTCGAAAAATCAGGGTTTTCAGCGAAAATGAGACCTGCACTATTCTCTTAAACGTCCTTCACACTATCAAACAATAAAATTTAATCGAAAACGATGGTGCTATTTTCTTGAAAATTTTGAAAATGTCCCAGGGGCTTTATGTAAAGTACTCATCACAATTAAAAAATCAATTTTAAATTCAAGTTACCGCGACATCAACATCATGATTGGGGAATATCAATTTTGGAGAAAATCGGCTTAATGGTTTAGCAGGCAGCGTTGTTCACAGACGGACAGACTTTCTGCTATCATTCGATTTTTCGGTATCAAGGTCCCACAAAATATGAATTCTGGCTGCACCATGTGTTAGAGGATTTTTGTTTTTTGTAAATTTAAGACCTGGATTTATCCACTTTTTCGTTACAAGGGCCCTGTAATGAGAGTTTTTCTGCCGAAAATACTCCGTTTTCCCGCGCAGCATTACAAAACATTCTCTCTCCTCCGTAGCGAGAAAGTAAAAAGATGACAAAAATCGTGAATACTCCGACTTTCGTATACTGTATAATTGAACTTTTTGTACGTTAAATATATTCATTTTTTAGCAGTTTCGAAAAAATTTCATCGAATTCGCACAAGACACGGGATGCATGCCTCTAGAGTCATTTCGGCCCACTGTTCTTCGCATGTGCGTCCTCCTCCCTCACTCCCTGCAGCCCCGCCCCCTCCCCGCCCCCGCCCCCCGCCCTTCGCCTCGGGCGGCTCCCCGCGAGGCCCGCGCGAACGCACAAAAAAGGACGAAGGAAGAAAAACGGCTTGCGGCTCACGAAAGCGACAGAAGAGGGTCGCATGGCAGCTACCGGCGAGACCCGTTTTTTCTGCGTCTGCTTTTTAGGCAGACTTTGCTAAAAAGAAGTGATGAGGATCCTTATTGTCTTCAGTCGGCACCTTCGTCGAGATAATGAATCTACGTAGCGTAAAGGATTTATGGTGGATTTTCCCTCGGCTCTTTTTCATTCCCCTCACAAAAGATAACTTTTGTATTCTCATAATCGTCAATGTAGCCTTTTGTTATGTAATTTAATTGAACAGCAGATAACCGCACATTCTTTGTTTCATTAAAAATGTTATATATTTCGCTGTAACGAAAAAATGATAACCTTGAAAATGTTGATGGGTTTGTAAACACATTTCTGTTTGTCACCGTAACTCGCAAAGAAAGTTCAGCGATGAAAGGCTAACTGTGAGCAAATGAAATTGCTCGTTGCTTCTTCTGCCTCATCAAGAAGCGAAGTTTCTCTTCCAGTTAAAAGTTCCTCCCGTGTCGGAACAACAGAGGTCCTGAGAGGTGTATCTTCCATCAAACAAATACTTCGCTCTTCCCGTGAGTCGTTTCCCCTCATTTCATTATTCATTCTACCTAAACGCCCCTCTTCTGACTAGGGGCTTTTCAGTCCAGTGAAAATGAAAACAAAAGAGTATTGAGCTGTTATGTCGAGATAAGGAGGGCGGAGCGTGAGGCTATTGCTTGGAATGGCTGCGTTTTTTGGTAACTTGCAACGGATTCAATACGAGCGAAGACCTCAGAGCTCAAAATGAGGGAACATTAAAAAATGTTAATGCTTGACTTCATGTCATTATTTTATTTTTATGATTGTTTGATTGTTAATGATATTTTTAATGAGGGTTTTGCATAATTTTATTTTGCAGACCATCACAGTGTCCAAAATGGAGACGTCGACGTCAAAACTGGCACAGAATCAATGAATTACTTTTGGCAATTAATTACAAATCGTCTGTTATTTGATACGCGCTATAATGAGAATATGCGAGAAGTTGTTTATGTTATTATCACATTTAATCTTCAACATTACACATCATATATCACCTTCACTAATTTTACGTATATCAGTAAAGTATACATATTCTTGCTAGAGTATACTAAGGTATAATATTATACAATTAATTTGAAAATCATATATTTTGTAAATGATAAATAGAAGCAGTATTTTCTTAAATTCTTTATACCAATAGGTATAGTCCAACAAACAGAATCAGTTAAACTGAACTGCATTCAATAGTGAAAAAAGAAAATACTTGCTCCTAGTCATCAAATCAGAGGTGTAAATGATGCCGACAATCCGAAAAGAAACATTAGTAGGGAGACGCATTACATCTGAGCATAGTTTCGGTTTGCTTTGAGTACAAGTGAATGTAATATACAAAGAATACAATTTTATTCAACAAATGTTCTCATGCTTAATCATTTATGTGTGAAATGTTCACTAATTTCGTAGGTATTTTTATTACAAATATTTCTTGGAGTGAGGAAATACAATTATTATTTTTCACAATAATTATTTTCAGCGTCATTTTTGGTTTTAAAAAAATTATATACTTGAACTAAAATCGAAATTATAGTACTTGTTATGTACTATTTACGTCGTGAGTCTCGTGTTGGATGAATTCGCCTCTACCGATTCCAAAGGCTGTAGTTCTCGCTGCTAACCTTCTGTGAGACCACGAAACCGCACGATGAATTGCATAATGAGCTTACGGAGAAGGGGCCCAGTGCGGTCTTGTAGTGAAGATCGGAAGTTTACCACGCTATTGTGAGATAGCGGTTAACGAAGGAAGCATTGCACAAAGCTGGCCTACTACCCATTTCTGTCGGTAAATGAAATCATACTTTGAGATCATAAATATCGCGCGGTTTTCTCTCATTCTTTAAGGGGATCTCTTGTGGCGGAGAAGAGCTTCGGTGAAATCGTTATCTTACAATTCCCCCTGCATCGTGGCGAAATGCGGTTGCAAAGCATTATGACTTCCCATGACGTGTTTATTTTAAGTAATTGAAACGAATTTCTGATCTAAACAACAAGATTATGTTTTGAAATGTTTGCGTATTTCCTGGAGAGAATGCGCTCATCGATTAAAGAATTGCTTGTGTTTTCGCCTTTTTTTCTTTGTATTAGTATTTGCGAGATAGTTCAATATTTTCCAGAGATAGTGCAAGGTTCTTTTCGGCTATTTCTAAAGAACGGATGCCACTTCATATCTCCAAACATTGGTTGAATTTATCATTGAAAAATTGAAATTGAGAGAGAGAGAGAGAGAGAGAGAGAGAGAGAGAGAGAGAGAGAGAGGGAGGAGAGGGGGAGAGAGAATCATATTAGGTAATGATAAATGGACACCATCTTTTTAATTGACTTTTCTTCTATGTCGTTTCTCTGAATTCTTGCTAATTTATTTGATCCATTTGGATAATAATAATAATAATAATAATAATAATAATAATAATAATAATAATAATAATAATAATGCCTTTTGCATTATGAGGAATTGGACTGCTAATTGTAATTTCTAATTCTTCACATCTAGCAAAATCAATAAGTTCTTGTTTAAACATTTACTTCACGACTTTTCAATAAACCAGCGAATAAAATTGAGTCATGTCCTTATCATATCCTTTTCTCACTTGTCCGTGATATGTTTCATGATAATGAAATATTTCTGTATTTGTAGAGCAATCAATAAAGGAACGAACTGTCAGGTAAGTGAAGGCTCACGGAATATCGAAGAAACGTAACTAATCAAATTCCTTATCAATATAATAAGAGACTATAGAGACCCAGTCTTCACGAACAATGAGTTTTGAGTTCGTACCATCAAAATGCATGTCACGTAGACAATATGACTGAAGTGTATCAAGAATGAAAGTATTAAACAAGCTCTTAGTATTAAATATTTCGCACTGGTTGGTTGATGTTTGATTCCAGCGGTGAAACAAGAGTGTTGTAGCTAACCCTCTCTATAATAATCAATATATTAATAGGAACCAAGATAAATTCGTACATTTCGTGAGAACAATAGTATGGACAGATTTGCTTAGAAATATTTTTATTATGTGGTCCAAGGTATACAGGTATGAATTTTTTAATGACAAATAGTTTTGCTTTAAATATTAATAATGTATTGTAAAAAAAAATTTCTAATTGACTGCTAGCGTCCGTACCGTACAGGGCTACACTCCATGGCGAGCAGCCAAAAGCATCGGTATTAAACCCAGAATTGTTCGTGTGTGTGTGTGATGTGTGATGTGTGATGTGTCATGTGTCATGTGTCATGTGTGGTGTATTGGTATGTGGTGTAGTTTGTTGAGAACTGAAAAAAATCTTATTTGATTCTACTGCATGTAATTAACGTACAGTTATGGTTTTAATGAGTGGTGAATAGTATTTTCATTTCATTCTCACAGAATTTGTTTACTGCTACAAATATGATTACAAAGTAAAGATAGCCTCTGTTCCTGCATTGAGAACTTTGTGGTGAAGAATCGCAATATTAGGGAAATATCCTAAACATTATTTGGTGAAGACATTAAAATTTTATCGACAGAATAATAACATTTTACATAATATGGAATAACATAATCAGTTATGGGTTTGTAAAATTTATGTTTCTATATACGTGTAGTTAAGTGTGTGTAGGCATGCCGGGTAAGCAGAGGCTCTTTCTAATTCATTTACCGCACTCATGGTATTCTTGTAGAATTCAAATTAATTTTAATTTTGGTTAAACGCCCAATGAAATATTTCGACATGTCATGTCGGAATATTAGGCAGCTTCTCAATCCGGTCGCAACACCAGGCGGCTTCGGCAGAGAAGAGGCGGCGGCAGGGCGAGGGTGGGGTGGGGTGGGGTGGGAAGGAGCGTGGCGGGGTGGGAAGAGGCGAGTCGGTGGCGGAGGTGTAGCGGGCGCGCTGCCAACCCAGGCCTGCCTCACTGCCTGCACCCTGCTCCAAGTCCTCTCTCTAAAGGCGGCTCCACACATTCGTTATTCGACGAACACCGAGCAACCACTCGCCGAATTGCGAGTGGTGTGGATGAGTTGCTTGCCTGTTTGCCGAGTGACGAACATTCGGGGTTCATTTATCCACCGCGTGTCGGTCTTTTGGACACATCAAAGGGAGTGATCATTCGCTGAACACAGCTGCTCGGGATTGAGCGAGCGGTAGCTCGCTGCTCGGCGAATGCCGAATATGTGGAGCCGTCTTAAAGGTGGCTCCACACATTCGTTCTTCGCCGAATAGCGGCCAACCACTCGCCTAATCCCGAGTAGTGTGGATGAGTTGCTAGCTATTTACCGAAAAAAGAACTTCGATGCTCGCCCTACCCACCGCATGTCGGTCTTTTGGACGTATCAAAGAAAGCGAACATTCGCCAAACACATCAGCTGTACGGGATTGGGCGAGCGGTTGCTCGCTGCTCGGCGAATGCCGAATGTGTGGAGCTGCCTTAAGACCGTGCCATTTTAGCTTTTCCGAACCAGCTGAGGTGGCTCAGAGCGTCGATGAGTCACTCTGTATGCGACAGGACGTCCTATGGTTCGACTCCCGATGGTGGCAAGATTTTCGACATTAGCTGCATAGCTGAGTCGAAGTCAGCTGCTTTATGAAGGAGAATTTTAGCGGACAGCTGCTCTGATTGACAGTTTTCCGTGGTATTTCCAATCAATACCAAGTGAATGCCGGAGCCGTACGCTAACAAACTGTTCAAAGACCGCTCGCGATCTCTTCTTCCTTGTTCTTGTTCTATACCCTCCCTTACACACATTTACATGCACTAAACTATCACTCATGACGGTAGACCAGTTGAGAGCTTAGAGCATGTCCCGGCTGGGGCGGTGCCCCGCTGGCGGGAGATATCTCTGCGGGGAAAACTTGTCAATGTTAAGATCGGCGCCGGGTCTCACCATCCAGCAGGGAAGAACACAGCCACCTCCCATTATAAAAACATGCACAGCACTTACGGGAGTAATCACCATCACTTGACATGCCCGGAAACATGAAATAATCAATCAGCTTTTTCAAGTACACCAATCGAGTGCTCTCAGTGTGACACAGATTTTTTCATATGAATAATTTTTCAGCGTCGAAGTGTGTAAAAATATTTTGTGAGTATAGAGGAGTTTTTTGTCTGACCTCTCTAAATAATTTCATTGTTGCCTCTGAATCGAAATGTGTTTTGTTATGTGTTAAAATGTTAATTAGCATTGAAACCAATGAAACACTAAGTCTTCATAGAACTGTGTTGGCTACTAGTAGAGTCAGCTAAAATATATCCTTATACTATGAGCAATACGAACCAAACTACCAGGCACATTAGAACATCTCTTTCACCAAAACTAGGCTTTTATCAGGACCGTTCCCGAAAATGCCATATTTCCTGAAAATTCTCCCCGATTGCATCGTGATCTTTTTGTGTTACGGTCCTTTATGAACTTTTGATTCTTTCCCGCTCGCACCCCACGCAAACGGCCGCAGCTGCTGCAGATGTTCACATATCCCACACGTCCAGGTGCTCAACATGCTAGCCTTTCTTTCGATACGCTTCCATTTGCTCTCACTGCAATCCCGTTCCTCTTCTCCACCTAATGGGGGACAAATATTTGGAGATACGTCGTGTTATACAGGAATCGAAATAGAAGGAGAGAGATACACAAAAAGTGGTGTCTATCTAAAGAAACGTGTGAGGTCTACAAGTTATATGAAGAAATAATGTTTTAAAATATAAGGAATTTTGTTGAAACTTCTTTCCTCTTTCAAGACCTTCGAGGCCTTCCTTGTTGAAATGTAATGTTTCTTCTACATGTCATTATTTTTACAATAATCGTGAACTTGGTTTTAAGAAAATGTTTCTCTCCATGTTGATGCATCTGAAAATAGTGCTGCAAGACGTTCTATTCGCTGTCACGCCCGAGCTTTCATTCTCAAGCTTAAGTTCCTGGCGGACGGACTGATTCACTGTTCAGAGCAAATGTCCCTGAGGGCTCCGCAGTGGGTGATATGTTTTTGCAATAGCGCTCCAGAACTACGTAAGCAATAAACATGAGCAATAAATCTATGAGGCTAATGTTCCATTTATTACAGCCCCATTTACTACATCTAAGCGATATGACTGCGTATGCAAATGTATTTAATTAATAAATTCACATATTTATTTTAGAAACTATGAATCAGAAGAATTTTATTGTTTTCCGGATCAATATTGCACCTTTTTTTAAATAAAAAGATTTACCAGCTGTATTTCGGTTATTTCACTAGCTGAATTTGCGACAGAGATGCAAAACATCCTCGCTTCATATAACTTGTAATCCTGGTTTTGACGTTTCAACTTCGCTGATTTTTTTCTTTCTCGCTACCGCTTACGCAGTAGAGTCAAAGTTATGTAATGTTGCGCGAAAAAACGGGGAAATTTCGGCTGGAAAACTCTTATTACAGGGCTCTGGCAACGAAAAAGTGGATAAATCCAGATACTGTATTTAGAAAAAACATCTTCTAACACGTAGTGTAACCAGAATCCATGTTTTGTAGGTCCTTGATACCGAAAAATGGATTGAAGGCAAAACGTCTGTCCGGCCGTCCGTGTCTGTGCATAACGCTAGCGGTTAAATCGTTCAGCCAATTTTCTCCAAAATTGATATTTTTCAATCAATCTGGATGGTGTTACGGCCTCTTGAATTCGAAACCTATATTTTAATATTGGGTGGCGCTTTACATGAAGCCCCTCGGACATTTCCCAAATTTTCAAAAAAATGGCTCCATCGTTTTCATTAAATTTTGTTGTTGGATAGTGTAAAGGACGTTTAAGAGAATGGTGTAGGTCTCATGTTGGTTGAAAACTCGTATTTCGAAAATTGCAAAAGTTCAAAATCTTTTCGTCGTCTTCCTACAACTAAAATATTAAGAATAGAGACTTTTCCCTTTATGAAATTTATTTCTCAAATATACATTTCCGAAAAACTGTTCATGGTCTTATTTCAAAATCTGAGTACTTTTCGCGTAATTTTGCGTGAAATTACGTGCGAGAAAGTACGTGCAGTTTTAGCACCACTAATTAATTTTGCGATCTACACTTGAAATCGTGACTTCACTGGCGTCAGATGCTCCGTGCTCTCGGACGAGCGTTTACGCTCGCGAAGTCGCGGAGTGCGAAACATGTTCTGTTGCGCTTCCATCTAGTGGCTTTAGTGAACACTGCTATTAATGCTTTTAAACAGTTTATAAACCTATCTTTGTTTTAACTCTGATTATACCCAGATGCCTTTTCTTTCTTTATAATAAGTGGAGCACATGTTAGTATAAAGACTACGTACGTGCTCAGATTAACCGATAAATGCATCACAAAATAAAATACACATCAGTACTTGCAAATTGGTAAATAATACAATTTTTCAAAAAATCAATCCCCTAATTTTCTATCATTGCCGAATTTATGGCGATTGTTGTCCATACTGGTATTAATCATAATACATAATATAATAAAATTTCTGCTATACGAGTAGGCGAAAAAACACTATTATTGGCCCGGTATCTGGTTTATACAAGCGCTTCCTCTTTCAATATATCCATAGAATACAAATTCATTCTTTTTAAGAAAATAATTATAATGAGTCTCTGGGATGGCTCATGGATAGCGTACTAGCTTCCTGTGCTGTGGTCCTGCGTTCGAGTCCCGGTCGAGGCAAAAATAGAGTTGTAGCTTTTCTTTAAAATCGTCCCTGTTTCTGTAGCTGTCTGACGAAGAAAAGCTCAAGCAGGCGGATGTTGCTAGTTACGGTGAACAGAAAACGTCATGTTCGCTTGATGTCGCCCTTACCCCAAGCATGGGAATTTAACTAGGCCCAGGCAAGGGGAACACCGGTAGCTGGCCGGCGAAGTCGGACTACCGACACAATAACATCAAATGCATACAATTATAATTAATAAGGATATTCAAAAGAGATTAGATGTATCAAATGTTTCATATATTTGAAATTGCATGAATTGAAACTTTCAAAATTAATGTTCTCATCTTCACTCCCCGAATCAGAATCTCGTATATTTTGCTTAAGAAATGTCAAGAAAATCTAATCAGATTATCACTTCCTTTATATGCTATCGCAGAGCAGATATTGTGCAGTAATTAGTGGTATGATGGCGTTATTAAAATAAAATGATGTTTCTAGACAATTGGATAATTGTCTCTTTGTTTACACACTGGGTCATTAAAACTACAAACATTCTGGTATTAGTTTTCATTCATTAACTATATATATTAATAATTTTAATAATTAACTTCATACGCTACCATAATACTTACGCATGTTCTAATGAAATACTCAGTTTTTAACGTTCTAACTAGAATTTCTTGGAGATCAGTGAGGAGAAACATCTGACAAATTATTTTTTTTCTTTCTGATTTTTATTTTAGCCGTCTTCAGAATACAATATAATAATTTATATGCTGAATTTTGTATCTTTGTTTTACACGAATCTGTATTATATAAAATAATTATTTTGTAATTTTTGAAAAACCTACAAAATTAATAAATCTCGTATTTTCCTATCCTAATTTAATGATTAAATATTCCAAAAATTCATCTTTTTAAATACTTCACTGCTGTAAAAGAATTTTTTCAGGCTTCAGTTAAACCAGCTGTATGTGCCCCTAACACCATATTTTAACATCCAGGATCGTATTTTTTCCAAAGTTGTTTACTCACGAATTATCATCACGAGCTACTTGCAGCGTCACGGGTTTTACCGTCTTATCCGCCCGCTGTGCTTCAAAGAAGGCCACACCCGCGATGCGATTCCTAGCGATGGCGAAACCTCCAGAATAAACTCTGTCAAGCGGAAACCGCTCCAGTAAAGAGAATGGGGAGCGGCATTAAATACTGCGCAGCTGGCAAGCCTCTCAAATGGAAGGAAGAATCAAAGGTCCCATGTTAGAATTTCGATTCTACTGTTTCACTTGAGAGGCAATAATAGGAAACTGACAGATGGCAGAAAGTGTCTTTGCGAATGTGACTTTTCGAAATAACAAAACAAAGAAATATCTACTGATAATTTCGCTGAAACTGTTCAAGATAGTAGTAACCGACTTAGTATATAACATGCGTAAAACTTTTCACACTCCGAGTTTAGACCCCCACCCCCACAAAACTAGAGTACTTTTCTATCCTTCTCACGTTTATGGTTGAAGTTGAAAACTGGGAAAGGTGAAAGAATTTTTTCTTTTAGTAGATGGAAAGGATAACTCAGTCTTGGAACACATTAATGAACGCCAGTTCAAACACATACATTTATTGGAGCACCAATCTAGAGCACCAATCTAGAATAAAGAGTGACGATCTCTTAGAAGAGAGCAAAATCATGGTCGTGGATCTCGCTGTTCGAGCTACGGCGGCCAATAAGTTTCGTTCGGTGAAGAGAAGTGAATTACAGCTGTTGGAAGTGTTGAGGAAAGAGGTCTGAGCAAGAGGACCCACCGGGAACAAGATGAGGTTGAGCTTGGAGTTGCCTATTCTCTTGGCCTGCTGGAAGGAGTCCTGAAGTATTCTTAATAACCTTTTTTTTAATAAAAGAATATTTATACATTCTATCTAAACCCGTGAGAAAACTCCTCACTTTGAAAAATAATTGTTGTAAAACAGAAAATTATTTCAGAGTAGAAGCCAAATTTGAGCGGTCAATTCAAACTGTTATTTACAAACTTATTTACAACATTATAGTCCGGTACTGTGCGAGAAAATCCAGTATAATATTACTAAGTTTTGAGATTAAATTGCACAGAAAATATGAGAATATTCCCTTTAAATATATCGTGAAATATTGTTTCTCTTTTTCCTTCAATATAATTTTACGTAGATTTCAGATATCCGCACTGTTATGGCTACCCATTCTTAGGAATGAGTGCACACAAAAGAATTAAATCTCCTAATATAATCGAAAGTTCAAAAATGTCTCATTTTTTACATTAAAGCTTCAGAAAACTCATTCGGGTCCCACCTGTTCCCCTTCATTTTCTTCCGTGTTCCCTCGTCACCCAAAATTCGTGTCCTCACAGAACTCATGTGTTCTCACGAACTCGTGTCTCTTTACGAGCACAAAAACCTAGTTTAAACGGCTTAACGCATAGTTTTCGAGTTATATGTTCTGTTTTGTGTGTCATAATCTTCAAACATATTTTTTCTCTAAAATATGTTGGATGCAGGATTGAGGTGTGATTCCCTGTCCAGCGTTACCAGATTTGTTTCAATGTTTTCTTGTAAATTGTCGGATGCCATATTTTATGGCTAGCATATTATATAAAGAGAGGGTAATTAACACTAATTGGACTGTTGCGAACATTTCGTACTTAGTTCGCCTTTAAAAAATGAAAATAGCGTTATACTAGAATCCAACTTCGAACGTCAGTCCATGCTAGGAAGTGGAGATACCATTTAAAAATGTTAGAGAACTCAGAATTATAATTAAAAAAGAAATTAATGAGACATATAATGACTAATTTTTGTTATTTAAGGTTGCATCAACATCTAGGTCATTAGCGACCACTGTTGGTGTTAACGTTAAGATAATTATGTAGATGAAAAGACATAGCGTTGATAAGGGGTGAAAGGACGACCACAAATACAAGCATGCCGAGGGCGGGACTCAAACCCGTGATCCTTAGGTCCGAGATCGTTTCGACACTACTGCCTTGACGATCTCGGACACCGTATCGGCATACGTGTATTTTGATTTTACTAGATATTCAATGTTCGGTGTTAAATTAAGTATTGTTATATATATGTGGTACACACTTCAAAAGAATGCATTAAGTGCAAATGTGCAACGCGCTTCTAGCAAGGATCCAATGCGCCACGTGTGGTATCTTCGACATCAAATAGGTCACTCATGGTTCAAGACACTGTAAGCTCTAGAAATTATCAAATTCATTTCACTCGTGGGTGGAATGTACGGAAATTCACAAATGATCGCCTTATAACTTCCACGAGAATTGGCCATATTCAGCAGGTTATTTAATTTTATTTTCGGGTCGCGGCAGATTGAGCTTTCAATGAGTGCAATACATTTTTGATTTCTTGAAGTCTTAAATATAGTTCGATAATTTCTTCAAGGATAAAATTATAGAGTGGATTTTCTGAAGAGTGAGTGGTAAAGTTTGTGGAATAGTATTCGCATTTATCTGAAGATGGAGTTACTATGGACATTACGGTAGTTATAGAGGGATGTTGGTTGGTATTTTTATAAGAGTTGGCATTTTATTTTTCATAGCTTGTGATCAGAATGTTGGTTGTTTGGGATTGATGGTTTGTGTATTGGAATTAAGGTATGAGGCGTGGAATATTACCAAAAGGCATCTTACACTATTTTAGTCAGTAGGTTTAGAGAGGATACGAAGAAAGATCGATACTTTAGTTAGTGATTTCAAATATTTTTTTGTAATGAACGAACCTCTGTTTAATGATTGGTGGAATAGGTGGGTGGGAGTAGGAGTACTAAGGGATCTCTTAGGTGTAGAGTATCGAGTATGTAGTGGGTGAGAGAGGCAAGGGCTTTGTCGAATTCTTGAATTTTTTATGACGGAAGTGGGGTTAGGATGCCTGAAATTAGGTCCTGAACATGGCAATGCTTCTTGCCTCCTCTTCAATGCTGTGACATACCGATATGTCACATGAATATAAACTAACATTTATTTGAAGACAATATGGTGGAATATGCATTAAGAAGTTTAGACGATCGAAAGGTTAGCTACATCAAAATATAACGAACGCATGGATTGGCTGGGTGAGAGAAGGACGGTCAAATGTTATGAAAAAAAAGAAGGTAGTTTAATACGAAGCTTCGAGGGGTGAATCATGCAGGAAGATTTCATTCTGACCGGCATCGCGTGTCTGAACTGATCGTAGGTCGTGAGAGGGAGCGAGTGGAGTGCAGATAGTCAGAGTCGGGTTTTCAGATCGTGAAAGTTTAAGGACAGTAAATAATATTGCAGATATTGCATGTGGAAGTAATATTGATGCATAAATTGGAACTTTGTCGGGAGTGGTGATTGAGTTATAGGTTTCGGGACTATGTCATAGGACGTAATCGGGACTGATAATTTTGATAGTTTGACACCATCTTGGATAGGAGCAGAAGAGGATTTCTTGGAACTTTGGACTACGGCAAGCTCGCAAGATATTTCGACTGAGAAGTCTTCCAGGGACATCAACGAAGAATAGATAAGTTAACCATGGTATAAAACTCTAAATTCAAAGATATCTTAATAAAAGGCCTAACATCAAAATCATTTATTAAATTCACTATATTGTTTGCAAAAAGGTAACAATAAACTTTGTTAAATTTTGCTCTTTAGAAGAAAAGAAGTGATGTTTCATTTAGTCAATCCAAACAGTAATGAACTAGGAATTAGAATCATTCTATTTCAGATTCCCAGCAGCGCTGTATAGTCTGCGGATCCTATAATCCCTTATAAAGGTAATAAGGATTATAATATATCGTGACCCATTGACCCAGCAAGCCGGACGCTAAGATCTTTGCAAGATATTAAAGTAGAGAGAGAAAATTTGTATATCTCA